>RJWM01002444.1:0-128898 GCA_004363535.1 Dasyprocta punctata
GAGTTATATTACACTGTAAATCTAGATTCAGAAAGAGATGACAGAAAAATGGCTCACCATTATTAACATTTTAGTAGCTGGGCGTGGTGGTGCACGCCTTTAATACCAGCACTCAGGAAGCTGAGGTAGGAGGAACACTGTGAGTTCAAGGCCAGCCTGGGCTACAACATGAGTGCACGGCCGGCCTGAGCTACATAGTGCGAACCCGCCTCAAAGAACCAGGGCCAGGAGTTTGGCTCAGTGGCTTACGTGCCTGCCTGACAGGCAAGAGGCTGTGAGTTCAATCGTCGGTGCCACAAAACAAAACAAAACAATAATTTTAGGGAACTCTGAATGGTAGACTATGGAAGATATTTAAAATTTTATTTATTTTTTATTTATTTTTTGGGGGGTACTGGGGGTCAAAATCATGACCTTATGCTTACCAGGCAAGCACTTGAGCTGCTGAGCTAAATCCTCAGCTAAAATTTTATTTTTAGTGTTTCTGTATAGTGTAAAATTTAGTTACCATCATATTTTACCACAACAAAATAACAAAACTCCTTTTAAAAAATCAAATACAAATGATTCTTTTAAAAAAATTCTGATATCAATGCATTTAAAGGCATATTTAAAATATTCTTTGGAATGATTCAAAGTAAAATCTTTTTAATTCAGGAGGAAATTATATCAAAATAAATGAGAACCTCTTTACATACAAACTTTGTCTATAATGAATATCTATCTCCCTGACAAATGGGACTAAGAAAAGAGTGATGATTTTATACAATATTTACTATGGCTCTCTAACTTGAATCTGGAGATCTGTGCATTCCTTAAGTGTATTCTTACTAGAATTACAAGGAACCTTTAGTAGACACTCAAAAATCTAAAGCACACTCAATGCTTAACAATGTGGCATACATTTTCAATTTGTGCAACTGCACGGAAATAGCTGAAACCTGTGCGTGCTTCCTCTGGCCTCAAAGGGCCTTTGTCCCGCAGTATTTTACACTAATCTCACCTCTTCGAGCTTCTTCTCAATCTCCTTGAAGACGAGGTTTGCCTTGAACCCGTCCCCTGCAGAGCTGGTCGGAGCAGCCTCGATCTGATTCGCTCTGAAACACCTAGGGGAAAGGACCGACTTCAAGTCACCATGTCACAGATACCACAGATGGCAGGCTTTCTGACTTTCAAACAACAGTGAGTTTTCAAGAGTCCTAAAAACAGAGATGTTTCACTTTTATCTAAAATCCTTAGCAAGCACATAACACAAGTTTTTCTTCCCAAATTTTCACCAAATACCGAGTGCTCAATTAAGTGTCAGTGTTCTTGAAAAGATGGTCAACCAAAGAAGCTACCTTCGTGAAACTTACGAGGTCTGATTGAAAAACATGATGAATGTTTAAAATACCTTATTTTAAAATTTTAGTGAAAGATACTTTGCCCTCAATTTGAACACACTTATCCACCGTCTCAGTTCTGGAAGTCCTCATTCACATCTTTATTTGCACTGCTGTGGCCATGTCCATGTCCTGAACAAATTCAGATGTTTCCCTGTCATAGTCATTTTGACTTTGGGGAAGAGTTGTACGCCTTCACTGGTTAGAGGCAGTGAATGAGGTGAATGAAGACACCTTGTCATGTTTTTAGGAGCCTGACTTTTCACTGGATGGCACTCATTACAATCATTTACAGTATTTTCAATCACACTTTGTAAAAGAAACACACACCGAAAAGTGACAGAATGAATGTGTTTGAAGGGGGAGTATTCTGAAGGGAACTAATAGCAATGTGTTCTTCACTGTAACACTTTTTATTTAAATGCTCACTGTGTATAAATTGCACCTCATATGCTAGCAGAGAGCAAAAAATAAAGAATATAGTTACTATAAAGAAAATAAACAGGCTAAAGACAAAGGAGATTTTATGTATGCTAGGTGTGTTTTTGACTGACTGAGTGGTGCTGCGTATTGAACCAGGGCCTCATGCACACTAAGCAAGCGCTCTACCCAGGTGCAACACCCCAGCCCTCTCATCCCACGTGAGACAGCATGACCACAGAAGGCCTGTCTGGGGAGGTGATACTGAAGTTAGTCTCACACTATGTAAGTGAGGCAGGTCTACAAAGATTTAGGTGGGGAAACCAATTCTAGCCTGAAACCCCTAGGAGTAAAGGTAGAAACTAGCTTGGTAGTTAAAGAAAATAAACATACTGCCAGTTCCACTGGAGCAGAGGAGGAGAAAGACAGGTCAGAAACACATGGTGCGGCTGGTGAGGCCCTTCACAGATCACAGGCAGAAGTTTCAGTTTTAACGAAGTGGAAGGCAGCTCAATGAGAGTCCTTGCTTTGCACGCATGAGACCCGGGAACCTCAGCACCAAAATCACACAAAATACTTTGTTTTAAGTATAATGAGAAGAACAGTACAGCATAATCCAATTTACATATATCACAAAGTCAATCTGGCTGCCAGCTGGAAAATGGACTCAGGGGAAGTGGGGAGAAAGGGAGACCAGCCAAGAAACTATTGCAATAGTCTATGCAAGAGGTGATGATAAGCGAAACAGGGTAATAAAGGAGTGGAAGGTGAAAAGATTGGACTTGAGATTCACCTTTTACCTGCAATAGGAGATGTAAATTCCCAAACATTCCAGGTATTTGGCAGTCAGGAAACCACAGGTAAGTACAGATAAGTGGGCTGATGTGGCAGGAGGAACACAGCCCTCACACACCACAAAAGCACGGGGGCTGAGGGTTTTCTCCACCCACAAGGGCTGTGAGCAGGTTGCTTCGTCTGAGTGCACGATGGGAGGGAGGGGAAAGGCGGAGAGTGCCCACAACTCTGCAGGGGTGAATGGGGTTCGTGTGCAAGGCCATGGTGTCAGGCAGGCACAGAAACGCTGAGGGTCTGAGGAAGAGGAGCGCCCTTTAGGCTGCTACACAGCTCCTCTGACATCCCCCACACAATCCACTTCTCCCTCTCCCCTTCTATCACTGTGGAAACATCAAGTGATTGCCTGCTACATGGCCAGGTGCCCCAGGGATACAGTCAGATCTAGCCCCTGCCTTCACTAGTTTCTTATTCTTCTACTAGAGCAGAAAAAAGGTATGTATACACAATGATGGCAGACTGTAGCAGGAGTCAGGATGTACGTACAAAGAAGAAACAGTGTAGGACAGTCCTGATACCCCATTAGAGGAAGAAGAGCTAGGTATTCAAAGAGAAAACTGTCAAGACCCTGAGGAAGAACAGTGCTTGATTTGTTGAAAGAAAGTGAAATAAGACAAGGGTCATTAGAACACAGTGGGTGGGAGAGAACGACACGAAATGAAATGGGAGAACAGGTAGCAGGGACCAGACCGTGCAGGTAGGCCACGCTGGAAATCTGGAAAGCCACAGAAATGCTAACAGGGAAGAAGCCTGACTATGATTATTCTTATGACAGTGCACAGAATGATCTGGGGAGGAGGCACAAGGCAGCAGGAGAGGGGACTCAGTCAGGAGGCTGTTGGAGTGGCCTAGATGGGAGGCGATGCTGGCCTGGACTACTCAGTCTGCCTTGAAGACGGGGAGAGGAAGTGGATTCAAAATAGAAACAGAATCCACAGGTTTTGTTGCTGGGGGGTGAGGGAAATGAAAAGGGGAGAAGAAAGGGGGAGGAAAATTCAGATGTTTGTGAATAATGGGATGGCAGTGCCATTTACCGTGACAAGGAAGAATGCAGTAGGAGTAGAGGGGACCAGCGTTCTGAGTCAGGCAGTCAGCCTACGATGTGTGTGAGACAAGAAGGCAGTTGGATGTGACAGTCTGGAGCTCAAAGCAGAAGTCTAGCTGGAGGAAGAAGAGAATAATCAGCATAATGAAAGTACTGAGATCTCCAGGAATGGACTAGAAGGGAATTACAGAAAAAGGACAGCCCAGAAAAGTGCCCTTTGGAACTCCATTATTTAGAGGTCTGAGACAGAAAGGGAAGCTGCTGCCAGTGAGGGCTTGGGCAGAAGTTCAGGGGCGCACAGTGTCACTGAAGCCTAGAGGAGAGAGTGCAGGAGTGAGGCGTAAATAATGTCAAATCCTGCTGAAAGGTCAAGGACCTACTGGATTTGGCAACACGGAAGATGACAGATGACCTTGACAAAGACAGTGCCAAGTACTGGAAGATGGAAGTCAACTATAGTTACCTGAAGAGTGGACAAGAGAGGGAAAGAGACAGAGTGACCCTTTTGAGACATTCCTTTCAGGCAGAGTGAAATAGTGGGGTGTGGGCCCTGGTAGCAAGGAAGTTTATTTGGATTTTTTTTGGAATGAAATAAAAATGGTGTCTTTGACAAATCTCTTCAGGAAATGCAACACTCCTTCTAGATGTGGGTATACAAGAGAGCAGTAACTTCTAAAACTCTTTTCTAATTTTCTAATTATGTTAAAATTTATATATATACACATACATACAAATATATTTTATATATACCTATATATTTTATATATATATAGGTATATTTATATATATATAGGTATATATATATATAGGTATATATTTTATATATATAGGTATATATATATAAAATTCGGCATCCTAGTCATTTTAAGTATACAGTTGAGTAGTATTAAATATATTCACAATATTGTGTAACCATTACCAACATCCATCTCTACAACCATTTTCATCTTATAAAATTAAACTCTGTACCCATTAAATAACTTCCTGTCCCCCACGCCCACTCCGGCAACCACCATTCTGCCTTCTGCATCTATGACAGTGTCTACTCTGAGAACCTCATAAAAATGGAGCCATACGATGTTTGTCTTTTTGTGACCTATTTATATCACTTAATATAATGTCCTCAGAATTCACTCATGTTGTTGCGCATGTCAGAATTTCAAGGACAGTTCACTTTGGTTTGAAGACCAATACAACAGAGCATGTCTGCCTGAAGATGGTAATGAGCTGGGAAAAAGCTGGAGAAGAGAAGTCCTAAGAAGATGAGAGGGCACAGGATCTGGGACAAGAGATCCAGTAAAGAAAGGCTCAGGTAGATGCAAATCTGGATACGTCTACTGGTCTTGGGAGCAACACAGAGGGAACTTAGGTTTACTGATTTCTATTTTCTCACAAAGCATAAGGCAAAGAAATCAGCTGAGTGAGAGCAGAAGGACAGGCATGCAAAGTCTAAGAAGCTAAGAACTGAACCTGCTAGAAGAATCATATTACCATAGACCAGGAGCAGAATCAACGCAGGGGGCGGCTTTCACTGCAGCGGGGGCTGGGCAGCCCTCTCTGGGCAAACTCCGTTTCATCCTTCCACAGCCAGTCCAGAAAACTCTTCTCAAGAGCAGATACCACATTTTAACAGCAAGAACCAAAAAATGCTTTGTATCCCCCGTTTCCAATCCATCACGGGCATTTAGTCTAGAGTGACTGACAAACTGAAATTGCACTGAATTCTCCCTTCCGAAATCCTAATTTCTTCCTTTGCCATTCAGAGCAGAATCATCCTCCTTGCAATTTACTGTACTTGACATGTGCCCTGGTCAGGGGAAACTGAACACACCAATTTAAACACAAAAAAGGAGATCATACACAATCACAAAAAGATGTTTCTCATGATTTCTTTTTTGTTTTGCTTTGTTTTTTAAACGCCTTGCCATGTTGCCCAGGCTGGCCTCAAACTCCTGGATTCCAGTGATCCTCCTGCCATAGCCTTCTGAGTGCTAGGACTACAGGCACATGCTACTGTACCCAGCTACTCATGATTTCTTTATAAACAAAGTTCTTTCCAGTCAAGAATGGTGGCACATGTCTACAATCCCAGTACTCTGAGAGCTGGGGCAGAAGGATTGCAAGTTCTATCCTAGCCTGGGCAACTTAACCACTTAATAAGATCTTGCCTAAAAATAGAAAAAACAAAATAAATTAAGAGAGCTAAGGATGTAGCTCAGTGCAAAGACCCTGGGTTCAATCCCCAGTACCACAAGTTAAAAAAAAAACACAAAAAAGAGTTCTTTCCAAAGAAACAAAATCCTGATTAGTTTTTATTAATTTGGTTTAGATGTAAATTTCTTGGAATAAATCTAATGTGTAAAATGTTGGAAGAGAGCTCTTATTCTCTAGCAGAATAACCTAGTTGGTGTGTGAATTCCCTGTAGATCCCCTCACCCCCAATTTCACTGTAAGACCTGCACAGGCTTCGCTTTAACAGGGTCAAGGCTGAGAACACAGAATCATCAACAAACACGAACTTTGAACTCAGACAATAGATTCCTACCACCAGATGTTTTTAGATAAACTGTTTCAACTCTGATCATCCATCTCATCTACACAGAGGGGATAAAACATTTGATGTAGTTTTTATCAGAAGCAGATAAAGACGTGGGACAGGGTACAGTTTAGTGATACAGTGCTTATCTAGCATGTACGAGGGCTTGAGTTTGGTTCCCAGAACAGGAGGGGAAAAAAAAGTTAATGGAAAAAGTAAAGCACCTACCATAGACCTGGCATATACTAGGCTCTCAAAAGAGAACTCCTACAACTCAACAGTAAATAAGCAAATAACCCAATTTAAAAATGAACATTTCTCCAAAGATAATGCAAAAGTGATTAATAAGCACTTGAATGGAGGTTCAGTATCATGAGCTACTGAGGAAATGGGAATCAGAATCACAGTGAGATAGCACTTTACCCCCACAAGGACTGCTAAACCAAAAAAAGACAGTAACAGGCAACGAGGCGAGGAGAAACGCGAACCTTCATAAAAACAGGATGTCATTCAGCTTAACGAGGATGAACCTTGAAAGCACTTTGTTAAGTGAAAGAAGCCACTCAAGAATGACCACACATTACATGAAAAGCCTAGAACAGACAAATCCAGAGACAAAGCAGATGGGCAGCTCCAGAGACTGCAAGAGCAGCAGCTGGGGAAAGACTTCATGGGTACACAGTGCGTTTGGCGGAAATGAAGTGTTCTAACTGGTGATGGGAACGACTGCACAGCTCTGTGGCTGCCTGTAAACTGCTGAATATACACGCAGCATGGGTCAACTGCTTGGCATATGCGGTATGTCTCAATAGAGCTATGCTATTCTTCTTAGTGTCTGAGAAGAATACAAAGGCAACATTTTAATTATCCCTTCCCAAATCTATTAGTTAGCTGTGGTAATCAGTTCTGATAAAAGACAGTTATGCAATGCAAATAAATACACAGGAGTAAAGTTCACAATCAACAGATTGCCCTGACCTCAGAGCAGGCACACTGTCCTGGAATACAGTCCCAAGATCTGGGAGTTGAAAGGCAAAAAACAAAACTGCCTAGTGAAATGATAGCAAGTACAATCAGACATTCCTGAGCCAAGTTCTAAGCTTAGAAAAGTTAGATAGGTATCTTATTCTCTACTAAAAATTCAACTTCATTTTTCTAAACTTCTGGGTAGTATCTGTAATTTAAATAAAATCATTTTTGACCTTTTTTGGGGGGTATGGGGAATCGAACTCAGTACGTCACACTTGCAAGGCAGGCACTGAGCCGCTGAGCTATATGCCTGGCCCATTTTTGACCATTTAACCAGTGACATAAACTACAGACACAGGGAAGAATGGTGCACTAGGAAATCAAAAAACCAACGAGTTTACTAAACAATTTCAATGAGTGGCAGGAATTTTCAATTAATTTTCTGATTCCCTAAAGAAAAGGTTAACATGCTCAAACCATGCAGTATGATTGAAAAGTCAATAGGATGCTCTCTTCCCTGATCCACACTGCCTTTCTGATGATTCTAATCTATAAAAACTAAAAACAGGTCACCTACAAGGGACACCTAATTCGTTTTATGAATTCATTTTAACTGCAAATTGATAATTACATAAGCATGAAAACAGATACACAAGTAACAAAAGACTACATGTATTCCTTAAACAATTTACTTTAAAACAAAACTAAAGGGCTGGGGATTTAGCTCAACAGCTTAAGCGCTTGCCTAGTAAGCACAAGGTCGAGAGTTTGATCCCGGGATCAAAAAAAAAAAAAAAAAAAAAAAAAAAAAAAAAAAAAAAAAAAAAAAAAGCAAAAACAAAACAAAACTAAAATAATGTATGCTTGTATGTGTGTGCGTGTGTGTGTGTGTGTGTGAGAGAGAGAGAGAGACCATCCAATGTGTCTGCTAAGAAGGCTGAAAAGTAGTACCACAGAGCTAGAAGCCACACAGTGGTTTCTAAACGCCATTCTCCACTAAAGAGACCCATGATGACTCCTTGGAGAAACAACGAATCCCAGGACTGGAGGATGGACAGACAAAATGATCTGGAAAGTAGGAAAGTATTACTAAAAGAATCACAGGGGTATATGATTCATTTCAGGGGCATAGGGTTCCCATTCTTCAAGTCAGGGGCATTCTAAGCATCAAAATAATTTATAATAGATTATAATCTGTTGAATAAGATAAAAATCCATGAGTTCACATACTGTATAGGGATAAATGTAGAAACAGGATAGGAGGGAAAGCATCTCACTACCAATGAATGCAGTTAATAAACATACTAGAGGCCAGGTGTGGTGGTGTCCACCTATAATCCCAGCACCCAACAGGCTGAGGTAGGAGGATTGTCATGAGTTTGAGGCCAGCCTTGGGCTACATAGTGAGTTTGAGGCCAGCCTGAACTAAATAGCAAGACTTCAGCTCAAAACTAACGAACAACCCAACCATGCAGAGGTTGATGAAGTCAGAAGATCATCAATGGATGCTAAAATGAATGGGTGATAGGTGAAAGTGTGATGGGGCAAAGCATCCCACCACAGCTTACTTATTAACTACAAAGTAGAAGATGGAGATGGAGATGGAAATGGAGATGGAGATGGAGATGGAGGAGGAGGAGGAGAGGAAGAAGGAGGAGGACGAGAAGAAGAAAAAACCCCAGAAACTTTTCAGAAGAAAACATGACAGATGCCATTAATCAAGTAATCAAAGTTAACATTATCAATATAGGACAAGCAACACCATGCACCACAGGATGTGATGTACTGAGGACACATCAGTTAACCCGAAACTCACTAGAGAGAAACATCTGACAAAAGTAAACCCAGCAACATTTTACTCCTAATGAATGTACCTGTACCTTTCAAAATAATCAAGGTCAAGAAATGAAAAGAATGGCAGGAGAACTGTTTAGATGAAAGGGTGCTGAAGGGACATGGCAGCTAAATGCACTCAGGGATTTCTTCTGGACAGGGAGAAGAAACAAAGCTTGGGACAACTGTTGGACAGTAAGTATGTTCTTCAGATTAAATATTGTACAGTATTGTACTGGTGTTAAATTTTCTTATTTTGATAACTACTGTGGTATTTAGAGAATGCTCTTGTTCTTAGAAATGCACACAAAAATCTTTAAGGACGAATGAGCTTAATGTCTCCAACTTTCTCTCAAATAGTGAAGTGAAATATACATATAGAAATAAATATATGTAGAGAAAAAGTAATAAAGCTAATGGGACAAAATGTCAACAACAGAAATCTAGGCCTAAGGTTTACATGAACTCTTTGTACTATTCTTGCACACTTTTCCCATGTATGCTTGAAATTATATCAAAAAACAAAGTTCTAACTGAAACGAAAATTCAGAAAATAAAAAAGCTAATCAACTTTAATGCCATTACTCCAGTAAGATTCCTAGTTTAATTTTTCCATATGGCTACTTCAAGTCCTTGTTTATAGGAAGACACACAGTTGTAATTATTACATAAAAGCAATTCCTACTTCTGACTCTGAACTTCTTACATCACTTACGACTTTCAGATGGCACCCACTGGATTAAACGTTCAAGCTTAGTTTCCAATTTTAAAAATTGGAACAACCCAACTATCCAAATCCTCAATCAAGGAATGAAAAAACTGCAGTAAATCTATATGGAATACTACTCAGCAATAAAAAGAACAAATTACTCATACTATATAAAATAAAGTGGATGACTCTCAAATGCTTTATATTAACTGAAAGAAGCCAGCCTCAAAGGCTTTTTGATTTCACTCACACAACATTCATGAAAAGGGAAAACTACAGGAACAGAAAATAGAAGAGTGGTTCCTCGAGGTGAAAGGGTAGGAGGAACAGTTGGCAAGACAGAGACATAAGAGATCGGGGGAAGGGTGACAGACTTGTTCCATACCTTGACTTTGGTGGTAGTTATATAACTATACAGGATATGTATGTCAAAACTTGAAGATATATACTAAAAAGATCAATTTTGCGTAAGTTAAACCTTGTTTTTTAAAAAAGATACACAGAACAGTCACATTTTAGAAATAGTGTCCCTTTAACCCAGTACAGAATGCAAACTTATTCCCTGTCTGCATCATGAAAGCTTCTACTTACATAAACAGAGCATGATGTTTTAATTCAAAGTCAACACATGTTCAAAACTAGTCTAACTAAAGAAAAGTTTAACTGACCATCAAATACAGAAATTATAGTTTTTAGCTATGAGCTCTTCTCTTCATTTTCCAAACCCTGCTGCAACATTTAAACTCTTCCCCACACTACTGCAACAGCCTTCTAAGTATTCAGTCTCTCTCCTCTCACCAGATAGATACAGAGAATATACACTATAACCAACCATAGGATCTTCTGACAACTCATATTCTACAAGATAAATTTCTAACTCCTGAGCACAGCATTTGAAGTGTTCTGAAACCCAACTGCACTAACTCTACTGCTCCACTCAGGCCCATGTGAAGTAACCTACCCTCAAGCCACACAGCACTACGTGCCAAACTTCCTTGTATTTTTTTTTAATTTCTGGAATTTTTTTATGCAATAGTTTTTTTGTGTGTGTGTTCTATGTTTAAGTCTTTTTTATTAGCACATGTTTACAGTACACAATAATTACATTTCTTGTGGGGAGTTGGTACCACTATACAACATGTTTTAAAGTTTTTCATCCACTTCCCCTAAAAGCTTATACATATTGGTCTGGACTGCCCTTTTCCCTATCCTGCTGGACACATCTAGTCATCCCAGTTCAAACTTTACCTTTTTTAAAATTCTTACTTTTTAATGTTTTTCAGTACTGGGGGCTTGAACCAGGGAATGCTGAGCTATATCCCCACCCCTTTTTATTTTCTTTTGAGAGAGGGTCATGCCCAGGCTGACCTAGGACTTGTGGTCCTTCTGTTTCGGTCTCCCAAGTAGGTGAAATTACAGGTGTGCACAACATCCAGCTTCAAACATACCTTCCTCTAAGTACAGCACTTGAAAACAGTATGTCTGTCCTCCCCATGTACTTAGAGGACTATACCTGGGGTGTCTGAGCATACAGCAGTTGATCCATAAAAGCTAACTGAGTAAGCAAATCAGCTTATAAACCATGGGTAGCTTATAATTATTTTATTTGCAACATCAGAAATAAGCTTTTCCTAATTCGGCTTTTAGACTGAGTGATGCTTCATCACTAAACCTATCTATCATACCTTCAGGGTGTATTTCAAATCAAACTCCTTTTAGTCATTAATATGTCACCTAAATTTTTTTCAAGTTTCTGTCTTTCCAGAAATACCAACCTGGGGTAATGTGAACAACTCTTTCTCCTGACAACTTAATCTTCTGAAAATAATGGAATTATGAGAATTCCACACTTAAAACAGAATCTGTTACCCAAAGTTCATAACTTTCTACTGTATGAAAGTTATACAAATTATGCAGGTTCTGGTCTCTCTTACTAGTTTAACCTTTACTAAGAGTTTTTGACTCCAAGTATGGACTGGATGGAATGCCAGAGTCCATAGAGAATCGATGAATCAGATTTAGTAGCAAACTCAAGATTCAGTGTCTTGGCCTTCCTGTGAAGTAAGCCCTGCCATGCTGATCAGAAAGCCTCAGCCAGAAGAAAAACCAAGCCTTCCCATGAGCCAGCCAGTGCGCAGGCTGAAAATCCAGACGATCCCCCCACCCCCAACCCCAGTGATTTAGAGGACTCAGGATGAGATGACAGCAACTGAGGGGCAGGGAATAGCTTGATGCTGGTATTGTTTGGTTGACTGCAGGCCTGGAGCTGGTGGGCTGGGCATCTGCTTGGAGGATGGCAGTGTGCATTGTGGCAACTATGGGGCATATCCTCCTATCTTATTTCTGAAATCCAATGTTTTGCTCAATTTTACGGTTTTGTCTTATCCTTGTGTCTGGTAACCTGAGCAACTTTTTTTTTTTGGTACCGGGGACTGAACTCACAAGCTTGTGCTTGCCAGGCAGGTCCTTGTGCCGCTGAGCTAAACCCCAGCCCCTGAGCAACTATACCCCAGCCCCTGAGCAACTATTTTGAAGATAACAATGTACGGTATTGTTCTGTTTTGTTTTATTCTGATTTACTGTTTTGTTTTATTCAACGTTACGTTTTGATTGGTTTCATTGTTTTGTTTTGATTTTGCTATGTCTGATGGTATGGACAACTGTTAGGTAGATAGCAAGATATATTACATTAGCCACTGTTGACTTCCTAGCACCTGTTCTAACATTCTGTATGACTCTCACTGCTTTGTTTTGATTGGCTTTATTCTGTTTTGTTTTGTTGGATTTTATTCTCTTTAAAATAAAAAAATAAAAGATTCAGTATCTTCTATCTGACTTCAGGGCAACAAACATTTACTCACTATAGGAGACAACCAGGGGAGGAGAATTCAGTCTTAAGTCTCAAATATTTCATATAATAGTTAATAAGACAAGCTACATTACAATACAGCCAAACAAAAATTGCAGTAAGACCCAAGAGCTGCAGATATTTAAAAGGAGATGGTACTTGAGATGGGTCTAAAAGAAAAAATTTTTACAAAAGAAATGACATTCTGGGTAGAGAAAGGTAAGAAAGAAAACTGAAGAGACCCAAGACCTTGCCAAAGGTAAGAATATAAGGTATTCTGCAAAACACATGTATCTCATACCCCTTGTGAACAAATGGTACAAGTAAATAATGACTAAAATTTCAGGTGATAAAAAGGAACTAATTAGTGTTAACAGCTAAGGCACAGCTAAAAAAGAATAAGGAGGGAAAACAAAGGCAAGGACATCTGACTTCATTCAGAGCAGCTTTAAGTGACCTGAGGAGTGAGGTAAGAAACTAGATTGAGATATTCCAGCAAAGGTAACCCAGAAAAAAGGCTCACCATCAAAAAAAATAATAATTGAAGCAACCAGAAAAGTACAGATTTTTTTTTTTAAAGACTAGTTTGCCGATGGAAGGAAAAGAACTAGTGGAGGAGGAAAGATTCGGAAGCAGGTATATAAGATATGTGTTGTGGTCAGGCAGCGGTTGGTTGGAAGCACAAGCAAGCAGGGAAGAAGGCCGGGCCTTGGAGGAGAAGGGGACTCAGAGGTGACAGGAAGGTGCAGGATTCTAGACCGGCGGGATCAGGGGCGCCTGCAGCCCCAAAGGTGCAAACATCGGAAGGAGAGGGGGAAACTCTGCAAGAAACTAATAAAAGAATCTCGCCGGCGACAGGGCACGGCCCGATTTAGAAACGCACAAGTGCAAAGCCCCAGAGCCGCGTGTATTTGGTGTCTTTTCTAAATCGCGCCTTAGCCCCGCGAAGCCCGCTGTGGAGGGAAACCCAACAGCGCCCAGTCGCCCCACGCAGGGCTGGGGAGCTTTACAGCCCTGCGGTCGCGGCCGGGGAGCGACACCAGGTCAGTCGGAGGGGGACGTTCTACACAGAAACCAGCGGCTGCGGAGAGTCGCGGGGGCGAGCCCAAGCCCAGAGCGCGACCCACCTGGCGGCTTCCGGAAAGCCCATCCTGTACAGCGTCACCACCACCGCGCCGCCGAGGCCCAGGTTGTGCTGCAGCGCCACCTTCGCACCCGGAACTTGCCGCTTTCCGGCTTCCCCTCGCAGCTGCCAGCAGAGTTCGGCGCACTGAGCCAGACCTGCAGAATCGAACACAGAGCGGGTGGAGGCCGCTGCTTTAGGACGCTTTCTCGAGCCGGCAAAGGGCTAGCAGCTAATCATGACTTTTAATGAAAGCGTTTAAGTCGGGACCGTGTTTGCCCCAGTAACTTCTCTTAAAGCACCAAGAGGTTTTGCGGATAGTTTCTTCCCTCCCAAGGAATCTCTGCATTTATAGACAATATCCAGGCTTAAGAAATTCTCTTTATACCTATTTAACCTGTCGTTTTCTGGCATGTTGAATATACAATTTATCAGGCCAGAAAAAACAGCACACAATTAATTTTCTAATTCTACCATTTTAAATGTATCGGAAGAAAGCAATTTAGGATTTCTAAGATCATTTTCATTAATGTATCTGGCTGGCAAGAGAAATTTTCGCTATTTTTTCTCCAAGTAGTTCCCAATAAATGCAAATTGTTTTCCAAAAGTATTCTCAGATATTGCAATAAAACCTGTGGATTCACAAAAGCATTCTGTCCCTTGGAAAATAAGATCAAAGATTTTCAGAGTTGGAGGGAACTTAATAATCTGTGGATAATAAATAATTAGAAAACAAATTCCAGAGTTGTTAATACCAGCGTGAGGCAGAGACTGAGGCTGTGGGGAAGATCAGATTTTATTCCTCTAACCACAGGCAGGCTGATATCGGAGTGAATAGCTGCAAATATCTAAAGGGGAACTGAGCAGGTTAGAGATGCAATTTTAAGAAAACGAAAAGAATCTGGATGAAATGTTTGACTTTAAGGCTGTGGGGCCAGTCAGCACAGATTGGCACACAGAGCTGGCGCCAGGAGACTACAGGAAGACCTTAGCCCCACTTGAAACCTTTTACTGCCCTTGTTCCTTATTTACCAGGGACAAGCTATTGTCAGTAATGGAGAGTCCACTGTTTATATCGGGCAGCTCAACATCTCTGAGGACACTCTCAGGCCAGTCCTGATAAGAGTTAAGATTAGAACCCATGTCTCAAGATTTTAGGTTAGTCTTTCTATCATCAGACCAGGTCTAAAAATAGCTGAGTTAAGAAATATTCTATCAAAAAAAAAAAGAAATGTTCTATCAAGTTACACTGGTGTCCCTGTCCTGTGCAGGTCTACCTAGTGTGTATTCTTCCATCCACAGCTCCAGCCACAACTTCTGGTCCCTGAGTACCTGTGATAGTTTTTTACACAAACACCAATAGAACTTGCTACTTTTCCTACCCAAGCAGTGTGCACATATTTAAAGAATATATCTTAAAAAATAAAGAAAGAATATATCTTAAACACTGTTTAAAAAGCTAACTATAAGCCAGGCGTGGTGGCGCATGCCTTTAATCCCAGCACTCAGGAGGCTGAGGTAGGAGAAGCATTGTGAGTTCGAGGCCAGCTTGGGCTATAACAGGAGCACAAGGCTGGTCTGAGCTACATAGTGCGACCTTGTCTCAAAAAAACTAGGGCCAGGAGTTTGGCTCAGTGGCTTAAGCCTGGCAGGTGTGAGGCTGTGAGTTTGATCCCTGGTGCTGCAAAAAAAAAAAAGCTAACTATACACATTTAATGATCTTTTTTGGAATTGTGAACATTCTGAAAATTAATGAGGAAGATCAAAGTGAAATGATTCAATTATACTCAAACTTCGGGGCAATCTATTTAATTAGAAATCTTCTTTATAAAAAGCAAAAACATTTAATGCAATGTGTAAAACAAAAAGTATTTAAACTGGTATTACATACAGGGGTGGGGGAAATACTGTTAGCCTCCGTAAGAATAAATCTATGTAGTTCGTTACAACTATTTGAGAAAATATTTAACCTCACCATTGATTAAATCAAACAGAAAGATACTATTTAACAGATTAAACTGGTAAGTATGCTTAAAAATGGGAAAAACCAAAGTTGAGACACGGAGTTAGACACCTCCATACAGTAATGGTGAAAGTTTATGCCAGCACTCCTTTGGGAAGAAAGTCAGGCACAGGCACCGTTTTAAATGCAAGGTACCTGTTTACATTATTACACTGTTATAACAATGAAAAACTAGATAGTCTAAAAGAGAAATATCTGGGGAATGGTTATATAACTCGTGCCCACCCATATGTAAAAAGGAAAAAAGAAAACATTTTCCCTCTCTGCTAATACACCCACTGCACACTGCTGTGACCAGATCACAGAGACCATTCATTCCCCTACACACCAAACAATTCTCTAGTGGACATCAACTGGGTATCCCATAATTCAATTCGATACTTAGACCATCACCAGGTGGGTGAGGTAGCACACATCTGTAATCCTAGCACTCAGGAGGCTGAGGCAGAAGGATGCCTGAGTTTGAGGTTGGCCTGCATTACATAGTGAGTTCGAGGCCAGCCCGCACTACGTAGTAAGACCCTGTCTCAAAAACCAAAACCAAAACAAAACAATTTAGACTATCTACCTGAGATAGTGGCTGTAAACCTGAGTCTTACAACTTCCTCCCTGGGTTAATTTTCCAGGATGCTTCTCAGAACTTGGGGAGACACATTTGCTACTTTATTACAAAGAACAGAGAAGAGGCGCGCGGAGGAAGATCTAGGAGGACCCTGAGTGCAGGAGTGTTTGTGTGCTACCCTCCTGGCAGGTGCACACAGTCACCAACCAGAAAGCTCACCAAATTTCCTGGTTAGAAAGTTTTTATAGACCTTGAACTCTAGGCCCCCCAACCTTTTCCTGGAGGCCAGTGGGTGTGGCTGAGAGTTCCAACCCACTAATGTATCCCCCCCCACCCCAGAAAATAACACTAGCATGATTTTTCAGGGTGCTAACATAACCCCAAGCCAGATAATAAACCCCAGTCAAAGTCATCAGACAGACAGACACATTATTATGTCTGTTAAAGCATAGGACACCCAGGTCCACACGGGGGCTCCGCCTCTGCAGCGTCCCTTGAGGACGGGCCATGGCAAAGGGGCACAACGCTGTGGAGTGGGAGTCCCCTGAGTCCCCATCACTGCACTTCAGCTGTGGGGGACTCCACATTTCACACCAGGGTCTCCCCCAGCCTGAGGGGACACAGAAGCCTAGCTCACCAGGGTATCTGCAGCACCCACCCCAGGGACCAGGCCGGGAGAGGGCAGTGCACACTGCTGATGCAACAATCACTCAGCAGACAGCTATTTGGAGAACCTACCATATTTCCCAGAAAACAAGACCTAACCAGAAGATAAGCCCTAGTATGATTTTTCAGGATGCTTATACTATAAACCCAATCCCAAAAATAAGCCACAGTGAAGATCACCAGCCAGATGGATGCACTGAGTATGTCCACTGCAACAAATGATGAATGTATTGAATTATAAAATAATATTAATATACAATTAAACATAAATGACATTAACATTAAAACTTAAATGATAATATCAACTATAGTTCAGTACTTGTAAATGCCCAAGCACATGCCCTTGGATGAGAGGTTAATGCCTATGTAAATAGCTGAACTTGAGACTTACGTGCTTGCCAAATGACCAACCAATCAGAGTACAGATATAACACAGGAATTATTTGTGCACTTGATAACAAACAGACATGGTTGTGTCTAATATGAATCTTCATAATTCAATATGTCCTGTGTTGTAACAGATGTACTTAATGCACTTGCATGAAAGAAAGAAACATTTTCTGGATTTTGGTGCCTGCAATTTTTCAACACTTTTTGTGTGGCCCATTGTTCTTTTTTTTTTTGGTACTGGGAATCAATCTCAGGGCCTCACACTTGCCAGGCAGGTGCGGTGCCACTGAGATATAACCCTGGCCCCAGGCCCATCATTCTTAACTGCAATCATTTTTGCTGCCATTCCTGTCTCGTAAGTCTTCGATTAATTGTTAATTTAATGGAAACCTTGGGAAGCCCAGCCTGCAAGAGGTTGTGACTTTGGTGAAGAATTCATGGGATAGAATCAGCGACAGCTGTGCTGCCAATGCACTAGGCGCAGGCTACACGGGCAAGCAGCGCTCATTCAAGGAGCGCTCTGTTGTGCTGGACATGAGAGATGGGGCCGACGGTTCCACAGGAGATGGAGTCACAAGAAATTCAGGCTGGGGTTTGGGAGTTTGGAGAGTTATGATGATATTCCAGCAGAAGACGACAGGACTGTACTTGGATAAATGTAGATTTTGTACATGAATAAATGCAGATTGTTGTGTATGAATCAATACAGATTGTACATGAAAAAATAAGACAGTCCCTGAAAATAAGCCCTATTGTGTCCTTTGGAGGAAAAATTAACATAAGAGCCTGTCTTATTTTCTGGGAAATACGGTAATCCTCTAGTCACTTGGTCTTTCTGGTGATCAGGTCTATCTTGAGACTACCTTAGGGGTCCCACTCTAAGTCACTGCTTTATCATAAATTCGAGTGTGATAGGAAACAATTATTATGATTAACAATTGATAACCCCATCACTCAGGAAATTCCAAGGGTTTGAGGGATTTTGTACAAGAACAAATATTATAACGAAAGATGGTCCTATTACCATATGTGGCAGGTACCAGATGAAGATCAAAACACTATTTCTTACTACACCACATATGATAAATCATTTTGTTCCCATTAAAATGATGTTTACAAGGACAGGAGTTTGGCTCAGTGGCTTAAGAACCTGCTTGGCAGACGCAGGGTTGTGAGTTCAATCCCCAGTACCAACAACAACAAAAAAAAGAGTAAAATGATGTTTACAAAGTTTGTATTACAGGGACATTGGGACATTCATCCAACAAATAGTTACTGAAAGTCTCTCAGGTGCCATCTTCCGCATGAGGCTCAGATGAACCAGCAATTAAAAAGATAAGCATGTTTTCCTTGTGAAGCTGATGACCTGAGATATAAAGGTGTTGGCATTTAAAATATGGCCTAATACCACTGCCCCAGGTATCAACACAGGTGCTCTAAGAGCTAGAGGAGGAATACCTGGGTGAAAGAGGAGACACCCAGAAAAATGAAATCTAAACTGAGACCCTATGAACAGGGACAAAAGGAGAAAAGAACATGTCCTGAAGAGAAACAAGCATGTGCCAAGAAGGAACGCAGCCTGCCTCAGGAAGAGAAAGTTACGTGGATGAAGCTAGAGCACAGAGTGTTCAGGATGTCCAGTATGGGAGGAGGGAAGGAAAAAGGAAAGAGAAAGGAATGGGATGAATATGAATTAACAAGCTGGAAGCATTTCCAGACTTCACAATAACTCTAATCAAACCTGATACGGTAGAATATGTGGTATACAGAAGGGACAGAGTAATAAAGATCTATATTATCAATTTATTTTCTTATTTGCTTTCCAAAAATGCTGTCAGTGGGAAAACGTGATTATATGAGCTGTCTGCTTTTCTACTTTCATATTAAACAGGAGTTTCTTGCATTTTCTAGACCTGAACTGACTTCAAGAGTCAAGAATCTACTTCCCAAGAAACTGAAAAAAATTAAGAAAACAAAACTATTGCAGAAAATTAAAAATTTTTCCTTTCTTGGATAACTTCTGGCATCGAATTGAAAACCATTTTTCCTTCTGCTTGGAAAAAAATAAACTATCAAACATGTTCATGATATGCTTATAAGTAATTATGGATGAGCACAGGAATGGACACCATGTCCAAGCAGCATGTCCAACCAGTAATGCCCTTCTAGTCTCTTTTGAAGGGAAAAGTTTTCTTTTAAACCTGATTGTTTCATTTTAGCATCATGTATGCGTGTGTGTGTGTGTGTGTGTGTGTGTGTGTGTGTAACTGGGGATTTAACCCAACAGTTCTCTACCACTGAGCTATACTTTCGGTCTTCTTTATTTTGAGACAGGGTCTCCCTAAGATGTCAATACTGGTCTCAAAGAACCACAAGATCCTCCTGCGTCAGCCTCTCAGGCGGCTGGGATTATAGGCATATGCCACTGTGCTGTTATTTACTATCTTCTTGCTGCAAAAATTTCCTAACAAGATAGATAGATAGACAGATAGAAAGATAGATACAGATATAGATACTAAAATATATATTAATTTTACCTCAGTAAAGTTATAAAGTAATGAACGTAATAAAATAAAGCATGGAGCATACAGGAATAATCTTTCTTCTCTCCCTTCCTTGCACTTTGCGGGAGTTTTTGAGCCAGGGTCGCCGAGGGCCTCCTGGCTAGCAATGGTGTCAGCGGTAAACACTTAGGCTTTACCTCTCCTGGCACTGCAGTAAAGTTTAATCACAAAACTCATCTCTCCTCACATCACAGTGGTAAAAACGCAAAATTCGGGCAATGGAAACAGAGATGGGTGGTCTGGAGGATATGATGAAAGGCTGACAGCTGCTTTGGTAAAAAAGCTTTTCAAGGTCTTTTGACTTGCTGACTTCTAATGAACTTTATATTGGATTAGGTCTTGCCAGGCATTCTCTTAGGATTTCTTTTAGTAACTTCTTGTAGAAAAAAGAACACCCATGGCGTGGTTTGCATATATGCCAGGTCCCCTGTTTAGAATTTCATCTATCCACCTTATTTGCACTCTTGCTTCATTTTTTTTTTAACACATAAGAAGTCTGCAATACCTTTGAAGGTACTGACACGTGTAAACAAACATCACAGGATAGGATAATACACGTACCATTAAAAACATGAAGTGAGGTCAGCAGGAGAAATAACTACATTCTGTTAGGTGACCAGAGCTTCTTGGAATTAGGAAGGATCTAAAATTTCATCAAATTTAAGGCTATGAAGCCAAGCATGGTGGCGCATGCCTTTAATCCCAGCACTCAGGAGGCTGAGGTAGGAGGATCATTGTGAGTTCGAAGCCGGCTTGGGCTACAATGCAAATGCAAGGCTGGCCTGAGCTACACAGTGCGACCCTGCCTCAAAAAACTAGGACCAGGAGTTTGGTTCAGTGGCTTAAGCGCCTGCCTGGCAGGTGCGAGGTTGTGAGTTCGATCCCTGGTGCCAAAAGAATATAAAAAAAAAATAAAAATCTAAAGCCATAACAGATGAATAGTTCCCCTTACAGCATTCTCATCTTGTTAAATATATTTTTAGTGCACAGCCTCTGTTGACAGGCAACGCATACTCTGAGAAGGTAATGTATTCCACTTTTGTGAAGCCACATTAGAAATTTCTTTGAGTCATGCCAAAGCTGATCTCCCCACACCAACAAGTATATTCCCTCCCCTATGCCACTGTTCATCGATTAACAGAGAATCATGCACTGTTTTACATGTGTGAGGTTTTGTCTTAGGTATTGTACAGGGTAGAGACCAGTGAAACACGGATGCTGCCTTCCCAGGCTCTCAATCAAATGGGGAAGGCTTTTCTAAAAGTGCATAATTTATGCACTACAAGCATAAATGTCAAAAGCACTGAGAGGGCTGGGGATATAGCTCAGTGGCACAGTGCCTGCCTGACAAGTACAAAGTTGTAAGTTCGAGCCCTGTCACAAAAAAAAAAAAAAAAAAAAAAAAAAAAAAAAAAAAAAAAAAAAAAAAAAAAAAAAAAAAAAAAAAAAAAAAAAAAAAAAACCACTGAGAAAGTAAAATGGGGATTCTGAAAAGGGAATTACTAAATCAATCTCTGGAAAGAAACAGGGAATCAGGGCAGGATTCCTAAGGTGAGTAACACTTGCAAGGAACCTTGGAGACCAGCATTTCCACTAGGAAGGGGCCCTGAGTTACAGGGTTGTGGTAAGGCCACGATATCCACAAATACATGATCTGAGTTTGAATCTTAACTTTGCCACTCTATAGCTTGATGGCTTCTGACACATTACTTAAAATATCCAGGTCCCTATTTTCTCTTTTTATATATAAAAATTTAAAAATATGAGATCTAAAGGTATTTAATAGTGAAGATACTCAGAACAGTGCCCAGCACTTAGCACTGTTTAAGTGTTTGGTGTTTTTATTATTGAGAAAATAACAAAGGTAAGGTCTATAGATGTGAGAAGGAATTAATAGGTTGAACTTATTTTTGGTACCAGGAATCAAACCCAGGGCCTCACGCTTGCCAGGTAGGTGCTGTACCTCAGAGCTACACTCCTAGCCCAGTCGGGTTGAATTTAAATATGCTCTTCTTTCTGCATCTCTTCTGAACCCCAACTACATACAAATGCTGCCAAAGTGCCTGCCACAGAGGGAATATTTAGGAGCTCTTCACCCCTGCTATCCTCCTTCCCTCTGTCTTCTCTTCATAGCTCTGGTCTGTACTTCTCTGTCTTCTATTACTCATGCAAGTATAATTAGTATAATTATAACTACACTATCTTTAGTCTAAGCCCTAGTCCCCAAATCTGGCTATGCATGAGAAACTGAGAAACTCCTGAAGAACATTAAAAATATATAAATTCTCACAATCAACTCAAACCTAGCATCAGAATGTCCAAGAGTATCACTGGAAGTTCCATGGTATCCTGAATGAGTTGATCAGTAGACCAAATATTTGAAAGTTGGTGAGCTTCCAGTACTGATAAGGTAGGTATACAATAAGAAACTGCAAAGGAAGATCAGGGCCTAAAATACAGTGAAGCACTACTAGAAAGGCACTAACGCCAGGCCAAATTCGTACAAAAGGTCAAACTGAGAAGCCAATTTCCAGTTTCAGAATCACATTCCTTCTCAGGAACTTTATCTCAAGGGTACTTCCTCTCAGCAGATCACAGACACTAAAAAAACAGAGATAGCTAAGAATAAGTTCAAGTGAAGTTTTATTTATTTGTTTTACAAATGTTGAGTAACACGTGTGTGTGTGTGTGTGTGTGTGTGTGTGTGTGTTGGGCAGTACATACCAAAACACTTCATAAACTAAACTAAAATATGTTACTATTATTTGGACACTAATTTGGTTGAACACTGCAAAATAAAATTAGCTCAAGTTTAATGTGATTTTCCCAGCTGAAAAATTTAAAAGGGAATCCATGTTTTCAAACCAAAGATGAACAAAAGAATACTCAATTCAAACGTGTAAACCTATCATTTTTCTTGTAGTATAGGTACTGTCACGACAAGTAGAAACTTTTCCCATTCAGATATGAAGAAGTTAAAATCAGAAAACAGTATTATGGAGCTGTGATTTTAATTTTAATGCTCCAACACTGAGTTCCCACCAAAGTGGCTCTACAGTCTTCGCGTTAAACTAACACCTCTGGCAGTAGAGGACTCTCACAGTCAGTCTTACCATGTTTGGGAAACACTTACTTGACTATTTTCTGATTCTCTCTGAATGCTATTGCGAGTTGTTATCCGAGTAACCAGGAGAAAAATATTTAAACTACTCAAAGCTGTCATTCTGATACATTTTCCAGCCTGAATTCTTTCTTGGGCCACATTACAGCTACTGGCCATGAGTCAGATTTACTTGAAACATGTCCAACCCACAATATGTAGCAAGTAAACATTTACTCTTCAATAACTCCTCATCTCTATCCAGACTATCACTCAAGTCGTCAAGATTTTTCAGTTTTCCCCTCAAATTGCTTTCTTGTCACTAGACACTATTCCTCAAAGACTAATAATAGGAAAAATTTACCAACAGCACAGACATAAATACTGGAAAGAGTTATGAAAGGATACTCTGGAAGACACGTGTCTCCTTTTTAGCATACTTTTAAAACTAAGTAAATTCTATCTTTCTAGGGTACTTTAGATTAGCTTTTCAGTACCTAGGAAGGGAATGAATGACTTTCCAAAACTGGCAAAATTTTGACATTTCATAAGATAATCCAGTGGTGACAATACTGAAGAAAAACAAGCATCCTCATACTGTGTGATTGGTTCTCTACATTGATATGATCTTCTGTGAACAAAACTCAGCAATCTCTACCAATTTTTAAATATAGTACATGTTAGCCATTGCTGCAGTTAATCCACTGTTTAGAATTAATTCTATATTTGTAAATGTATAAAAAGATACAGGGATGCTTATTGAAACATCACTATAACAACACAACATACATGTTTATAGGTAAGTGAATTACTAGGTAAATTTCTTAAAATTAGAATGCTATACAGGTATTAAAAAGAATAAAGAATATCTGTGCAGAAAAATTTTAAGATATAAGTGAAAAAAATAGTTTACAATGTGATAAATACACACACATATTCAGAAAGGTTATAAACACATATGTATTTGCAGCAGTGTAATAATTTGTAAGAAACAGTATGGATTGACTGAGAAATAAAACCAAGGGTAAAGGGGCCGTGTGTTTAGCTCACTGGCATAAGTGCCTGTCTGGCAAGCGCAAAGTTGTGAGTTCAATTCCCAGTACCAAACAAAACAAAACAAAACAACAACAACAACAACAACGAAAACCCAAGGGTAAATAAGAAAAGAAAGTGCCAACAAGAGGCTAAAGTCCTCCCCATGAGCTGGTGCCATGTGTAGGCCACTGGGTGGAGAACCAGACACCAGCCCTTTCCCATTGCAGACTGCAGAGGAGGAGAATGAGAAGCCAAAGGAAGGTCAAGCCCTCCCTGCGAGTTGGTGCCATGTGTGGGCCACTGTGGGGAGAACCGAATGCCAGCCCCTTCTGACATACAGGCTGACAGGCAAGAAGAGCCAAGGTCTGTCCCCCTCCACCCTTCATCCTATAAGCAACTGGCTGATCTGGAGAAACACAGTCTGCAATGATAGCTACTGAGGTACAATACAACTTAATGCTTACAGTGTTTAGTGTTTCACTGACTATGCAGGACTAAAGTCAGTAGTCTGATCATCTATTCAGAGGATAACAATATGCAGTGTAGCAACTATGGAGGATCTCCTTCTGAAGGTAGTAGCCATTGTTGATTCCCTTTATCTTGTTTTGAGGTCCTGTATTATTTTCATTTTTTTGTTTGGTTGGGTTTTATTCTGTTTTGTTCTATTTGATTTTATTATATCTGATGGCGTGGGCAGCTACTTCAAAGATAACAAGATATATTATGGTAGCCATTTTGGATTTACTCTTATCTTGTTTTGAAGATCTTTACTGTGTTCATAGTTTTGTTTTTGTTGGTTCTAGTCTGTTGTTTTGTTTGATTTTTACTATGTCTGAAGGTATGGGCAGCTATTTTGAAGACAACAAGAGGCATTATGGTAACCACTGTTGATTTCCTATTATCTTGTTTTGAAGTCTTGTATTTTTTTGTTGTTGCTGTGTTTTGTTTTGTTTTTTTGCGGCACCGGGGATTGAACTCACAACTTTGCACCTGCCAGTCAGGCGCTTAAGCCATTGAGCTGAACTCCCAGCCCCAGTTTTTTGAGGCAGGGTCACACTATATAGCTCAGTACCAGCCTTGTGCTCACGTTGTAGCCCAAGCCTCCCTCGAACTCACAACCCTCCACCTACCTCAGCCTCCCGAGTGCTGTTGTATTTTGTTTTGATTGGCTTTATTGTTTTATTTTGCTTGATTTTATTCTCTTTAAAATAAAAATGGCAAAAAAGAAGAAAAGAAAGTGCTAAATATCAAAAATTTATTATCTAGCTATAATATTAAAAAGCATATGACAACCCTTTGGAGAACTATTTGACTGTTTCTCATAAAATTAAATATGTCCTGTGACCTAGCAATTCCACTCCTAGTTATTAATCCAAGAGAAATAAAGACATATTTCAGCAAGGAGACTTGCACAAAAATATTTATAGTAGTTTCAATCATAACAATCTCAACTAGGAAACAACTCAAACACTTATCAACAGGAGAATGGATAAACAAACTGCTATATTTCAACAGTGGAATACTACAAGAAATACTTGGCAAGAAAAAAAGAACAAAGTACTGATATGAGAAAAACTTGAATGAACCTTACTTTATGCTAATCTATATCTCCGCTCATCAGTTGATGAGAGACACCTGGGCTATTTCACACATAAGAGTACATAAACTCACTGTATAATTCCACTACCCATACTCATTGAACAGTTGCACTTATATGAAGTTCTAGGATCAGCAACACTAATCTACAGTGACATAAGTCAAAAAGCTTTATCCTGGTAGTGATAGAAAGTGAGAGGGGAATATTCGAGGAAGACAGAAGATTAACAGAAATAGGTTGGAACTTTCTGCAGTGATGGAAGAGTGCTGTATCTAGTTTTCACTGGTAGTTAGCTGCATGTATACCACTGTCAAAAATTATGTATTTCAAGTGTGCAATTCAATGGTTTTTAGTACGTTCACAGGTATGTACAACTATCACCAGTCAATCTTAGGGTATTTTCGTCACCTCAGAATGGAACTCCATCCCCTCTCCTAGTACCTTTGTACGTCCTTCAATACTAAGAAATCACAAATCTAATCTATCTCTGTGAATTTGCCTATTCTGGACATTTTGTTAAAATGAAAGCATAAAATATAAGGCCTATTGTGATTGTTTCCTTTAACTTAACAAAATGTTTTCAAGGTTCACCTATGATGTAGCATGAATCAGTATTTCTTGCCTTTCCTGGCTGAAGAGTATTCCATAGTATGAACATACTACATTCTGATGGTCCGCTCATCAGTTGATGAGAGACACCTGGGCTATTTTCACTTTTTAGGTGTTCAGAATAATGGCGCTACAGATACGTAGGCACATTTTGGTTTTTTTTGTGAGAAGTATGTATCTTATTGTTGAAATCTATATCTCAGATTTAAGAAAGGATATGAATATGAAAATTATACTGCTACTCTACAGTATTATTTCTGAGTATTTCAAGGAATAGAAGAACAAAAATATCTCAGAATGGCACATTATCTCACAATACATTATGACAAAAAAACATGCTGTTTCAGAGGAGAAAACAGTTCTATGTCAATAAAAATGACAAACTAAATGCTGTACTCAGCTCCTGATGAAAAACAGATCTCCTCCGCAGTAAGTAAGGATCTGGCTGAAGCAGAAATGAAAGCGCAGCCACACACCCCCGTGACCTTCTAAGGCTTCAGTCACCATGCCACTGAAATATTTATCATCACTTTGACTTTCCTATGTCCCACTGGCAACAAGAATCAACACCAAACTATGTCTCGATTCTTTTTTTTTAATTAAGAAAACAATTTAGTCTACTTACCAAAGGGAAAAAGTTTAAAAATACTATCTGTGTAGCACTGGACACAACATTTACACAAAGATCTGATGATGCCTTTGTGGCTGTCATCATAGAAGGAAAAATATTTTCTATATAAATTGAACAATGTTCTTTTCCTGAAATAGTTATGAATTATTTTCCATGCTATGATACAAGCAAGAGTATTACTGCTGGCCAAAAAATAAAACAAAAACAAAATAAAATAAAACAAAAAGCTAGTTAAGTGATCCATTGGGACTTCCTTTTGTAGAAATGATAGAAAAGAATACTAGGAATTATTCTGTTCCTTCTGTCTTTAGGGTACCCTGGTAATACTTTACATACATATATTTTCTCACCAAATCCACAGAACAGCCTTAGGTAATAGGGACTACATTTTATTCCCATCTTACACATAAGAAAACTAGGATTAGTTAGCTAAGCTATATACAGAAAAGATCTGAAGAATTTGGGATCAAATCCAAGACTTCTTTCACACAGAACACAAACCTAAATCCTGATAAATTCCCCCTTACAGTCCTTTCCAGTCATAGCCACCTTTCCTAAAAGTATACTTGCACTATTACTGCCATTTTCTCATTCCTAATTCTTCCTGAATTCCATGTGTTTCCACAAAAAACAGAACTGCTGCAGGATTCACAATGACTCTGTAACAGCCAAATCCGAAGGACTCTTTTACTCTGTAACATTTCTGGCCTCCTGCTTTTCAAATGCTCTTCTCCATTGACTAACTGAGCTTCCTTCTCATTACTTTTAAATGGCTCTTTTTTCCCCCCTACGTCTTTACTTTTTATGTCCACTAAAACCTACATGCTTATTCTTGATCTCTGTGCTGGATTTCAACTCGAGAATTTCTATTTGGTTCTTTTCTGTAATTTCTACCTCTGTACTAGTGCTCCCTACTTTGATAAACCATTTACATACTTTCCTTCGGTTCTTTATACACAGTTCCTTTTAGTTCATTAACCATGCTAGCAATGGTTGAAGTCTTTATCTAGTTATCCATAGTGTGGCTTCCTCGGGAAGGAAGATGGTTGCTATTGACTGTTTTTCCCCCTTGTGTACAGGCCACATTTTCTTTGCAAATCTAGTAGTTTTTTATTGCAAATTGGACATTTAAAGCAAAATACTGTGGCTATTCTAAAAGTCAATCAGATTATCTCCCCTTTCCATAATTTGTTCCTATTGCTGTTTATTTAGTGACTTTTCCAAACTAGTTCTATAAAGTCTCTATTCTTCATCACATATGACCACATATGACCACTGTATTCTTAGCCACATATTACCACATATATCTACTTCAGAATTTTCCTCTTGGTTAACTTAGTAAGCAGTTAGTAACTGGCTGGAGACTTCCTCAAACACCTGGAGCTAAAAGTCTCCTGGTGTCTGCTGAGGCTCTGCATCCACATGTAAGTTCAGATCAAACCCACCATGCAGTTTACCACCTTTGCCTCACCTTCTGCCTGTGCAGAGCCCCAGGTTAGTTACAGGTGAGGCCTTTTCTGGCATGCACACAGCCTGACCATGTGCAGAGCATCAGGTATATACTTGGCCCTCTAGATTCCCTAGAGTGTGTTAGATCTCTTCAAAGCCCCTGTGGACATTTCATTCCCCAGCTCTTCCTTTTAAGCCCTTTGGTTAGTTAGTTACTGGCCCGAGGTGACACCACTAGCTGCATGGTTCAACAGCTGTTGCTGCCTGGGGGAAGCTCTCTTTTTGTTGAGTTTTCAGTCAGATTAATAAAGACAAACTTTTCAAGTAGAGTTTACCAGGAAACTTCCAGGGAGACAAATAATGACAGTTCTCTGAAGATGGGGCTTTGGAAAACCTGCAACTCCATTTGGACCCTTTTTGAGCCATCTAGGCTGCCATGATTGGGTCTTTAGGTCCCCATGAAGCGATGAAATTAAGACAAACTAAACACCACAAAGCTTGCTGTTTTTACAGAGATTCGGGGCAATCTTTTGTTGCTGTTTTAAATAAATATAGATTGTGGTAATAAATTGTTGCATAATTTCCAAAGTAATGAAAACAGTTGATCTTGCTAATTGTTGCCAGAGCTGTTGGCACTTTTATAAAGAAGAGGATTTTTCAATATTGTTATTTTTCCACTCCTATTTACAACACTCATTTCCCTCATTTTAAAATTTCTTTCAAAATATTACATTGTTTAAAATAAGTAATTGTATACTGTGAGATTTATAATCTATATGGAAGTAAATGGACGACAATAATAACACAAAGAATAGAAGGGGTGAACAGAAATACAAAGTCCTGCATTGTCTATGAGGTGGTGTAACACTATTTGAAGGGACACTGGTAAGTGAAGGACGCATACTGCATACCGTTGAGCAGCCATTAAAAACTTTTTTAAAGTAGAATTTACAAAAAGAGAGGCTGGGAGTGGTGGTGCGTGCCTATAATCCCAGCATGCAGGAGGCTGAGGTAGGAGGATTGCTGTGGGTGGGATCAAGGTCAGCCTGGGCTACAAAGTGAGTTCAAGGCCTGCCTGCAATACACAGCAAGACCCTGTCTCAAAAAGTTATGGAAGAAAGAAAAAGAAAGAAATTAAAAAATACCTTATTAAATTTTTAAATGGCTTAAAGAAAGAGAAAGAAAAAAACCAAGGAGATGAAGCAAAAATAAAACAAATGGTACGGTGGCACATCACACTGCAACTGTGGGTGTGCATATCTCTATCTGTCTCTCATCTTTTCCTGGTCTCCATCAATCTTTTCTACTTGGTTACGAGTTTACTAAATTTGAATGGCATAAATAAACTAAGGTTAGCTGCTGTAATAAAAACATTATTAACTCTAACTCTTCCATTTTGGATCTATGAGGAAATTATAAAATTTTACTAATTTAAACAAGCAGTAAGACAACATGGGAAGAACACAAGAACCATTTGTCTCCTCAAAAGTAAATCAGAATTTTAGTGCTTAAAGTTATTTTAGAAATTACATTTTACAAGTTTGTCATTGTATGATTAAGAAATTAAGTCAAAGTAATTAATCGATAACCAATAAAATAATCACATGGCCAGTCAGCAACAGAGGCATAGTAAAATTCTTAATTTCCTAACTTCTAGTCTAGTAGTCTCAAAGGAATACAATTTCCATGCAATGCTACCCATGCATACAACAACATATAAATAATGTGCTCATTTGAAATTACTCTTATTTAGCAGATCTAGCAAGATTGTTGGAGGAGGCAACCTATTAATTATATAACTATCTAAAAATAATCAAACTTAAAAATATGTATTCTGAATTTAGAGTCTCAATTCAAATTTACATCCATTAATCAAGATATTGAGGTACACTATAGTTAAAGGAAATAAATTAAAATGGATCAAAGAACTAAATTGTAAAACACAATCTGCTGGAAGATAAAACAGATAAAACTTTTTTTTTTTAAGGTTTCTGAGTCATGGCAAGGACTCTTGCTATGTAGCTCAGGCTGACCTTGGAGTCACTACACAGCCCAGGCTGGCCTCGAACTCTATTTTAAAATGGTGGCAGCATAGAAAATCTGTTACTCAGAATTGAATTTAGAATACTCTGCAATTCAGGCACTCAACCCCTACAGCCAAGAGAGAGGAAAGCCTGGTTACTGCTCCAGCTGGCAGCGGACCTTGGCATCATCCATGTGGTGCTGGTCTAGGTGCACGCAGAATGTAAGAGTTACAGAGTTAAAAAGCCTTCCACCTTGATTTCAGAAAGGAGTGTGCCCCTGAGAAGGCAGTGGGTGAAGCTGTGAAGATGAAGCATGCAATACGGACCCCAGAAGTTTGGAAAAGTCAGGAATGTGGATCATCTAAGTAAAGCTGCAAGGAGGGAGCAAAGCAGGCCTAAGAGAGAAGCCGTGGGAGTTATAACCACCAGAAATGCAGTAGGGGTGGAACCACGCAAGCACTTTGGAGCTCCCATTTGCCACACATTACCTCAGATGTTGCACATGGAACTACAGGACTTAATGTTTGCCCTACTGGATTTTAGAGTTGCTTTGGTCCCAGTCCTTTGGATTCCCCTGTTTGTAACTTTTGGAATATAATGTTTATCTTGTGTCATTGAATATGGTAAGTATTTAGCTTTTCATTTGTATAGGGGCTTGCAGTTAAGAGTTTGCCTTACATCTTGGAGGAAACTTGGGACTTGAATTTTTCAGCAATGATGAAACTGTTAGGACTGTGGCAACTCTTAGACTAAATGCCTTTTTGCATCAAGGAATGTACATGAGTCTTTGGGGAGCCAGGGACAGAACGTTATGGTTCCAATACAATATAATGTTGACTGACTTAATACTGTTTCTTAAGGATTGTTAAACCTGTGTTATACATTCAAGTTGTGAAATAAGAATAAGCACGTCTTTGTTTCTGGAAACTGGTTTAAAGAAATGTAGCTGGTTGTCAAGTTGACAAGGCATGAACTGTTACGGTTGATATACTGTGTCAACCTAAGAAGCTAGAAGCTTAACTAAGTAACTTAGCCATTCTACATCAGAGGATGTACAGGACATGCCCTTAGGGCTCTAAGATGTTGTTCATTGTGTCAACTAAAGAAGTTTACTAATTTAACTAAGTGACTTAGCAGGGGGGCCACTGTGTAAGCATCCTGAGCCTGTGCAAGTGGAGGGTACAGAGATGGTGTGAGTGCTACACCCACCCAAGGGCGGGTAGTCTGTTTACAATGTAAGGGAGGAAAAGAAGTTTGCCCCCCTCTTCTACTTTTTACTCTTGTTGCTTTTGCAGTTTTTTGCCACCTTGAACTATTGCCCCTCACCATGCTACCCTGCCTTGGACCTAGCTGATTCCAGACTGAAACCTTCACAAACTGTGACATAATAAAACTTTCCTTCCTTAATTTTGGGTGTTGGCTGTTTTGTCTCAGCAATGAGAGAAAAGTAACCAAGACAAACTCCTGGTGATGCTCCAGCCTCAGCTCCCCAAGTGCTGGAATTATAAGTGTGTGACACCAGGCCCAGCTCTAAATAGATACAACTCTTGGAGACACAGGCATAAGCCAAGAACTTTCTGAACAGAACCCAGAATCATAATAGGATTATATCAAATTAAAAGCTTCTGCACAGCAAAGAAACTAATAGAAGAAACAACTTACAGAATGGGAAAACAATTTTGCCATCTATTCTTCAGACAGAAGATTAATATCTAAAATATATAAAGAACTCAAAAAAAGACCCCCAAAATAAAAGACCCAACCAAAAAGAGTTAAATTCATCCTATTACAGTGACACATGCATACCCAAGTTCATAGCAGCATAATTCACAATAGTTAAACCTTGAAAGCAGCCTATATGCCTATCGACATAAAAATGGATAAATAAAATGTGATATTTACATACAACAGAGTACTACTCGGTCACAAAAAAGGATAAACTTCAGTAATTTGTAGGAAAATGGATGCACCTTGAGACCTTAATGCTAAGTGAAATAAATTGGACACACAGTCTTAAATATTGCATGATTTCTCTCATCTAAGAAACCCAAAATATAAATAAAGAGCAAAATAAAAGATAATAGGAGAAAGAGACAGAGAGAGCAAGATAGAGAGATGGAGGGAGGGAAGGGTAAGAAAGGGTAAGGGAAAATACAGCCAGGAGGGAAAAGAGGAGAAGGGGGCCTTAAAAAATTAAGATGTGTTATGTACATGTACCAACTTTTCATGATAAATGTAATTATTATGTACTCCAAATATGTAGTGATTTTTAAAAACACCAGCTAATAAATTTGGACAATACAAACTTACATTCAAAGCAGGGACTAAACCACTCTTATAACAAAAATGATAAAAGCTTATGAAATCTGTGAGCAGTATTACCCGTAGCTCCCAGTGGATGTCCCTTGGAAAGCAATCCACCACTAGGATTTATGACCCACTTTCCTCCATAGGTATTATCTCCTCTATCAATCAGGTGTCCACTCTGTCCTGCAGAACGAAAAAAGAGATTCATAAGCATTAAAAATAACACTGGAACAAATTGCTTGTGTTTAATTTATCCATAGTCAAGAACTTCAGATTTTTTTCATACAGAGATGGAATCTAAAAATACTCTACCAGTGAACTAATAAATAAGGAGTCAGTGAGTTTAAAGATACATCGCTATAAACTATTTAATCTGAAAAATAGGGAGAAAGCGGGTGAAAAACAAACAGATCTGTGTGGGCCCAGGTTTAATCTCCAGCACCTCGTATATACACAGACAAAAATTTCAGGCACCTGTGGGATAATAGCAAAAGGTCTACTCTAATATACGCATCATTGTAATACCAGAGGTGAGGAAGAAAATTAGAGCAGAACAACAATTAGGAATTAGGAGCAGTAATCTGAAAGACCACAGGCTCATTAGAAATCATGGACGCCAGAAGAATGAAACAGCATACTTCAAGGGCTAAAACATCTACAGCATCGGAATGGTATGTGCGGCAAAAATTTCCTTTAGGAGTTCAAAGTATTTTCAGGTGAGAGAAAACTAAGAATTGACCTCCAAGAGACTTTCCTTTTGTTTTTTTTTTAATTATCTTTATTTTATTTTATTGTTTTTGTTTTGTTTTGCTTTTTGAGACAGGGTTTCCCTGTGCAATTTAGGCTGGTCTTGAATTCACTTTGTAGCTCAGGCTTGCCTCAAACTCACAGCAATCCTCCAGCCTCAGCCTCCCAAGTGCTGGGATTACAGGTGATCTCCAAGAGACTTGCTCTTCAAAAAATGCTATAAGAAATACTTTAGGCTAAGGAAATGATTAAAGAAAACTTGACAGAAGGGTCAAGGTGGAAAGGAGAGGAGTCAGGTAATGAACATAAATGGTTGCAAGGTTTCCCCATTTCATGTGAAATGTCACAACATTAACTCTGCAAAGTAAAGTATGCACACTATACTTTTTATGGCAGTGCCTTCAACTAGGAGAAATTCTGACTCAAGGGTCACTTGGCAATGTCTAGAGACATTTTTGGTTGTCACAACTGAGGGAGAAGATGCCACAGGCATGTAGTGAGTAACGAGACAAGAACAATGCCGAATATTCTAAAGAACAAGAGCCCAAACCTTATCCTAAAATAACCACCACAGACACAAAGAGACAGAGACAGAGACAGAGACAGACAGAGAAAGAGAAAAAGAGAGAGAGAGAGAGAAACACAAGGTTATAGTAAAAAAAATCAACAGATAAAAATGATATACTGAAAATACTCAAGTAATAAAAAAGCAGACAGGGAAACAAATGAATAAAAAGCAGATGGTGGCAGGCATGGTGGTACACCTCTGTAACTTGGGCACTTGGGAGGCTGAGGCAGAAGGACTGTGATGAGGACCAGGCCATCCTGGGCTACGAAGTGAGTTCAAGAATACCCTGAACTATACAGTGAGATCCTGTCTCAAACAAACTAAAATTGGGGAGGGAAGATCCAGACAGACACTTCACAAGAGAAGATATACGACTGACCACCAAGCAAAGAAAAAGAAGCTCAGTATCGTTAGTCATCAGTTATATGTAAATTAAAACTAAAATAATATACTACTATGTAGTCTTCTGTTTGCCTAACATTTTTAAAACTGACCATATCAAGTGTTAACAAGCAAGTAAAGCAACAAGTCTCACAGACTGCTGGTAGTAAAGGAAAACAGCATGCTCTAGAAGTGAAAGTAAAGGGCTGGGGATACGGCTTGGTGGCACAGTGCCTGCTTGGTAAGTGCAAGGTCCTGAGTTCAATTCCTAGTACAAAAAGAAAAAAGAAAGAAAGAAAAGAAAAGAGAAAAATCTTTCAGATTGTCCCCAATCATTTTTTTCCATTTTCCTTTTGGCAAAATTAGAAATACTCATTTTCCTTTCTAATACGATTAGAAATACTTATGCCTATAATCCCACTACTCTAGAAGGCTGAGGCAGAAGGCTCATACATTTGAACCCAGCTGGGGCAACTTACTGACTTCGTAAGATGCTAACTCAAAACTAAAAAATGAAAAAAAGGGCTGAGGATGCAGCTCAGTGCAAAGGGCCTGAGTTCAATCCACAAAACTACAAAAAAAACAAAGAAAAAAATACTTGGGATTCTGTGTGTAGTGTTATATCCTTTTTAAAATTTAAAAGTATATTGTTAAGTGCTCCTGATTTGCACAACATAAATTATTTTTACACTCCATTACCTTGGCACTCGTATTAACCAAAAGTACATGTTCTAAGAAAGTCCGCTAAAGCTCCTTACGCGTGCTTTGCTCAGTGGCAGAACCAATGTGGAGGAAAAGGTAACTCATGAATACTTCTATTTAATGGTAAAAGTGAAGCTTGCTCAGTGAAATTTAATCAATTAATCTGCCTGCCTCAAAGATATTACCTTCTGGACAGAGTCCGAGGGCTTCATAAGTAAGGAGTTCATTTGCAGAAAAGCAGTCATGAAGCTCTATTACATGAATATCATTTGGTCCCAGGCCAGACTTCTCGTAGCATCTTCTGGCAGCTTCTTTAGTCATATCATAGCCAACCTAAACCCAAAACCATATATAAACACAGGGCACCAAAACTGGCCTGTTAGAAAAGTATTACAAGATGAAGTTTGCAAAAAAGTATTACAAGATGGAGTTAGCAAAAACTTAACAGTTTAGAATATCACACATTGAAATCTCATTTGACTCTGTATTACACAGAAATAACATAATATCCAGGAAGGAAAATGCAGATATTAAATTGTGTAGTATAAAGTACAGACATTTAAATAAGGTATCATAAGATCTATATGAAAGGATTCAGAATTCCTCAGATTATTTTTGTGCTAAGTTAAAAATACTCTTATCAAATCACAATGGATAATTGTAGCAAATTGAAGATACTAGTCAACACATTATTATAAGTGAGATACTAAAAATATGAAAGAATTTCTATATAAAATACACAATCTTCTTTCAGAAAATCATACAGGATTCAAACCATTTTTACAAAGCCCTCTTTTGTATAATAAAAGAACATGTAAACTTACATTTTCTTCAAGAAATAAAAATGGAATAACAGAATGTACAATAATCAGAAAACTTGACTAAGGTCCACCTCTGTCAAAACCTAACTTTGTGATCTTAGGCAAGACATATGGTAATTTTCAAATGTACAACACTGTTGTAAAATCATCTTGTCAATTATAACTTACCACATAATTTACCTGTAGGGGAGGAAAGACTTCAAATAGTCAACTAATCCTAAATCTCAACACTCTTTACTTTCTCCATTTTGCACAAAATCTATAATCAGGATTTTTAAATTACTATAATTATTAACACATTAATTGTATAAATTAATCAATGTGAAAGTTACATACACGCATATGTTATGCCTTGATCATTGTCACTCTGCCTTTTGCCCAATCTCTTCCTTTGCTCTGGACCCCCTATGCCTATCCCCTTTCTTTCTTAAAAGTCCCTTTTCTGCTTTCAGGTCATTTTTCCCCACATATGAGAGATAACATGTGATATTTGATTGTGTCTAGCTTAATTCACTCAGCATGATACTCTTTAGTTCTATCCACTTTCCTGCAAGTGTCATGATTCAGTTCTTTTTTATGGCTGAATAATGCTTGATGGTATCACATACATGTAACATCTTAGCTGCTGCAAATAATGCTGCAAAAAACATGGATATGCAAGTGTATTCTCTCTCTTCTACGCTGACTTAATTTCCTCTGAACAGATACCAGGAGTGGACAGGTGAATCATATGGTATTTTTATTGGCAGATTTTTGAGGAACCTCCATCTGGTGTAATCAGCGGCTATACTCATTTATACGCCTACCAGAGAGCCCAAGGCTTCCTTCTGCTTCACAAGCTCACTCGTATTAACGGCCACTCTGTCTGAGGTGGAATCTCAATGCATTGTTCTGATGCTAACAATACAAAGCATGTTTCTCATGTATTTGCTGGCCACTGTCCTTGATTTTTAATTTTAATTTTATTAGTACATGTTTGCCATTCATGCAGCCGCAGTCATCTTATGGAGTGGCTACATGTACATACTACAGTTTGTTTTTTATAAAATTCCCTTCCCTTTCCTCTCCGCCTGCTTTCCGGTTCCCTAATCTCCTTCTCCAAACTTGTTGATACTATTTGTCTTAGGCTCATGTCACGGTGTATAGCGTTTACATTAATTGGGGTTATTCCTCTCATTTCTAGTTCCTTGCTTCCTCACCCCGCCCCTTTGTTCCCTGGGACCACTTCTCTATTGCAAGAGATCTATCCCCTGTTTCTTTCTATCCATCCTTTATCATTTCCTTTGTTCGTGCTTTGCCTCATTCAAATGAGAAACATCATATGGCATTTAAGCTTATGGGTGTGGTTTATTTCACTCAATATTGTATTTTTCAGGTACATCCATTTTCCTACAAATGTCCCAAATGTGTCATTCTTTATAGCACAGTAGTATTCCATTATATTTAAATACCACATTTCCTTTTGCCAATCATCTGTTGATGGGTATACAGGTGGCTTGCAGGACTTAGCTATTACGAGTCAGCCTGCTATAAACAGTGTTACACATATACTGCTGTAGTGTGATGACTTTGCACTTTGGGAAAGAGATCTAACAAGGGGATACATGGGTCACATGGAATTTTTAACTTCAGTTCTTTGAGAAATCTCCATACTGATTTCCATAATGGTTGTAACAGTTTGCATTCCCACCAAGAATGCAGAAAGGTTCCTTTTTCACCACAGCCAGTGGCACTTGTTTTTATTTGATTTCCTAATGGCTGCCATTCTTTCCAGAGTGAGATGGCATCTCAGTGTTGGGTTAATTTTCATTTCTCTAATGGCCAGAGATGTTGACCATTCTTCATATATTTGTTGACCATTTGTATTTCTTCCTCTGTGAAGTGTCTGTTCATTTCTCTAGCCCATTTTTTGACTGGGTCTTTAATTTTAGGCAGCTTAGTTTTTTTATTTGTCTTAGTTCTTTATATATTCTAGATCTGAGTTATCTGAGGAGTAGTACAGCAAAATTTTTTCCCATTCTGTAGGTTGTATCTTCACTCTGTTGATAGATTCTTTTGCTGTACAGAAGCCTTTTAGTCTGATACAATCCTATCTGTTGATTCTTGCTGCTATTTCTTGCACAACTGAGGTACTATTTAGAAAATTCTTTCCTATATTTGTTTTCAACTGTTTAAACTTCCAGAAGTTTTAATGCTTGTTTTAATGTTTAGAACTTTGATCCATTTTGATTTTAATTTAGTACGTGGTGAAGTGTAAAGGTCCAGTTTTATTTTTCCACAAATGGATAACCAGTTTTTCCAACACTATTTGTTGAGTAGGCTGTCTTTCCTCCAACATATGCTTTTGGCCCCTTTGTCAAGGATTCAATGGTTGAATATGTTTGGGGAGATTTCTATATCCTCCATTCTGTTCCATTTACCCACGTGTCTGTTCTTGTCCCAGTGCCATGCCTTATTGCTTTGTACTACAGCTTGAAAGCAGGTATTGCTATGCTCACTGCTTTGCACTTATTGCCCAAAACTACTTTTGCTATTCTGGGTCTCTTCCGGTTGCATACGAATTTTAAGATTGTTTCCCCATTTAGTATAACGCTGGTTATTGGTTTGTCATAGCTTTTATCACATTCATATATGGGCCTTCTATACCTGCTTTCTTCAGGATTTTTATCATGAAGGGCAGTTTTTTTTATTTTGTTCCTGTTTAAATAATGTATTACATTTAATGAGTTATGTATGTTGAACCATCCTTGCATCTCTGGGATGAAACCTACTTAATCATGATGAATCATCTTTTTGATGATGTGCCACATTCTACTTGCTAATATTTTGTTGAGGAATTCTGCATCTATGTTCATTAACGACACTGGCCTATAGTTCTCTTTTTTTTAGTTGGGTCTTTATCTAGGTTTGGGGATCAGGGTGATACTGGTTCCTACAATTGCATTTTGGAGCAGTCCATCCCTTTCGCTTTCTTTGAAGAACTTGAGAAGTATTGGTGACATAACATCCATAAAGGCTTTGTAGAATTCAGCAGTGAATCTATCAGGTCCTGGGCATTTCTTATTTGGTAGATTATTTATTACTGTATCCATTTCATGGCTTATTATTGGGTTGTTATGTGTATTTCTGTCTTCTTTAGTTTTGGCAGTTTGTATGTGTCTAGGAATCTGTACATTTCTACAAAATTTGCTAACTTGTTGGAATATAATTTTCCAAGTAGTTACTATCTCTGGATTTTGACAATGTCTATTGTGATCTCACCTTGTTCATTTCTAATTGCACTGATGTCTTCTCTCCCAGTGAGTCTCGCTAAAGCCTTAACTATTTTAGTTATTCTTTCGAAGACCAGCTCTTTGATTTATTGATTTTTAAGGCTTTGTTTTGTTTTTTTAGCTTCAATTTCATTGATTTCCACTCTCATCTTCATAATTTCACTCCTTAATTTTGATGTGGGGCTGGTTTGCTGCTGTTTCTCAAGTATCTTAATATTTCTCGTAAGATTATTTATTTGGGCCTTTTCTATTTTCCTCATGTAAGCACTGATGCAGTGAATCTTCCTCTTAGAACTGCTTTCACAGTGTCCCAGAGACTTCATTGAGTTGTACAGTCATTAACTTTCAGAAATTTCTTAATTTCTCCTGTGAGCCATCGGTGGTTTAGAAGTATGTTGTTAATTTTCGAGGAGCTTTTGCCTGTTCTGAAATTTCTTTAGTCACTGATTTCTATTTTCATTGTACAGTAATTGGATAGAATGCATGGGGGTAATTTCAACTCCTTTATATTTACTTAAGCAGGCTTTGTGGATTAGTGTGTGATCTGTTTTGGAAAAAGTACCACGTGCTGCTGAAAAGAATGTCTATTCTGCTGTTTTCCATACTTTAATTTTTAGTCTATGAATATCTTATTGGATTACATGAGTTTGTTGAATGCAAGAGACTGTTGGATTCTGCTTTTTTATTCACTCTGCCCAGCCTGTGCCTTCTGATTGGGGAGTTGAGGTTGTCAACATGGAGAGATATTATTGAGATGTGTAAGTTATTTACTAGTGTTACCTTCTTTATCTGTTGGTGCATCATTTGTTTTTCTTTTCTTGATTTTTTTATTGTTTATCCATTGACCTCACTAGTTTCTTCTGTGTTTTAACATGTGCCCAATTGATTGTTTCTGTAAAAAAATGTTCTTGAGTGTTTTCTCGAAAGCTGGTATGGCACTCATATATCTTCTAAGCTGGTCTTTTTCATGGAAATGCCTTATTTCTCCACCTACTTTAAAGGATAGCTTTGCTGGGTAAGTTAATCTGGGTCAGAAATTATTTGTTCACAGAACTTGAAATACTTCACTCCAACCTCTTCTGGTCTTCAGGGTTTGTGCTGAGACATCTGCTGTGACTCTAATTGGTTTACCTTTATATATGATTTTCTGTTTTACTCTGGTTGCCTCTAAAATTCTGGTATTTTTGCTGGATATCTGTGAATTTAATGAGGATGTTCCTTGGCGAACTTCTCCTTTCATCACTATCATTTAGTGCTCTATAAGTATCACTTACTTGTATTTTAAAATCTTTTCTAATAGTTGGGAAATTTTCTTTCACAATTTCTGTAAGCATGTTAGTGAATCTATTTATGTAATCGTCTAGATTTTCTCTAACTCCAGTTACCCTTAGATTGGTCTTCCTGTCATCTAGTGGTTGCTGGGTAATCCATCTCTTGTCCTTTAATTTTCTTTTTAGCTTCTTTGAGCTCTTTATTATAATTCATTATTTTTTTCCTCACTATCAGATGCTCTCTCTACACACTAGTCATTTCTGGAATATATAAAGTCTATACTTTTTTATTGCAGGTATTTTTGTCTGGCATCTTTTTGAGAATTCCATATCTTTGTGGACTATGTAACCGAAATTTTGAACTCTTTTGGTTGACTCATCCAGTTTTTTAATCTATTTCCCGGAAATTCCCAGTGGGCATATTGAGTATAACTACTGTAAACTTCTGGTTCATTTCCTCTTTGAACTCATCTATTTTCATCATCCCTTTTAAGAACTTTCCATATGTTTCTGCTACCGGCTATTTGTTTTCTTCTCCCTTTGTGACCCTTTGCTCTGCCTTGGGGAAGTTGGGAGGTTTGGAGAGCTTCTGTTTCCTTGTTTCCCCCTTCTCCTACTTGTATCTGTGTTTGTTTGTATCTATCTTTTTTTAAAAAAAATTACATATATTCCCTCTTTTTCACCTCCTGTTTTTTTTAGGGGGGTACTGCAGGTTGGGAACTAGAGAAGTGAGGAAAATTCAGGGCTTACATGAAGTTTCATAGTAGGATGCGGCCTCCTTGTGAGTAATTTTCAGCTCTGTATGTCCACTGCTAGTAACTACTGTTATTCAAGTGATTTTGACTCTGTCCCTATGTTTTGCTAAAAGAACTGGTTCTATTTATAACACATACTCAGATTCAGTCTTACAACACATCTATAGACAGTCCTGGCAGTTACACTGCCCCGCTTTGTCTATTCTCTATGCACACTACGGCTGCTTCTTATTTTCGGCTGCTCTGCAATGAGGATGGGTGAGGAGGATGGGAGGTGTTTGGGTGAGAAGTATTAGGCACCATGGAGGAGGTTTGCAAGGGAGCCTAGTGGCAGGAAAGAAGAAAAGATTGCTGCAGGTTCTGATTTTATTACTTTCATTTGAATGGAGGGTTTAGTGATGAGTTTTCAGAGTATATTTCATGGGAGGCAAGAGTGAGATATGAAAGAAAGTGGGTTCACTTTGTGATTGAGGAAAGCTATGTGGTGAGCAGAACTTGCTTAGGGAGGACAATAAGCTAGGAAAGATACCAAAGAGCCAAAGGTTGATGATGGGGAGATTCTAGGAATCACACTGGTGAAGATAGGAGCCAAATGTGATAAACTCAAAAATGTGGGAGGTGGAGTCTATGTGTTTGGAAAAAGAATAAAGATATATATTATTAATGTGGTCTCTGGGGTTTGAAGTGAGGAAACTAGACAAAGAACGAGGGAACCTAGATATCTATTAAATCGGAGACAACGGAAGAACAAATATGCAAGAATAACAATCTAATATAACATAAACCATAATATACATATAAAGCAGAAAAGAACATAAGCCCACGTGACTAGGTAACTCAAGAAACATACAAAAACTTAAACCAGTAAGATGTCTGATGGGAACACAGATTAGATATTTAAATGAGACACTACAAATGTGTCTCATTTGTAGTGTCTTCTTTCCCAGAGAGATTACTCACACCCCAACTACTACACTGATCTCTCTACTGCAAAACTGGGGTTAACTCAGACTCAGACCCCGTCTGCCAGGTTGCAGCCACTTTTGCAGAGTTTGATCCAGTCTGAGTTCTTGGGTTAGGAACTCTTGCTGTCCCCCTCCTTGGGTGTGCCAGTAGATGCCTCAGACAAGTTCATGGCACTAAACTGTCCACTGAGTCAGGATTACTCCTATGCAATCAATTCAACTACAGTAGTAACAGGCTGATCTGTTACAGTGGTATCTATCAGGTCTAGATGAAAAATAACAAACCAGATAACTTCGTTATGGATCCACCTTTAGCAGTGGGAACGTGGTGCCAATGTGAGCCTCCCATCCTGACTCAGGTTAAAACCGGGGTCTGATCACAAAAACTCAGTCCATGACCAGCAGGCCCTGCCTCTCAGTGGAACTCTTCTCAGTCTGCTCTCCAACTGATGGCATCTTCTCTAACTGTCCTTCCCTCATCCACTCTGGGAACTTGGCCATGTAAGGCACCATGGGGCTGCTCTGGGACTGCGCTTCAATCACCCAGTCCTTCCCCACGATGGCATCTCCGCCAGCACCTTCTCCATGTGACTGGGTCTTGGGGTCCTTGTACTACAATGCTGCCTCGGGAGGGCCACTTGAGAATCAGAGTCTTGTTTTCTCTTGTTGTCTCCAACCTCATGAGATTCTTTCAGTTCTGATGCTGTTCTCTGTGAGCAGAGAAGTTAGCAGTTTCACTATGCTCCCTGGCTGACCGCCTCCAATCTGCAGTTTCCCTGTAGTGTGGGCCACCTCTTCTGTGGACTCTTAATCCTGTTTTCTTCTCTGTCAGTCCCCTCATTGTTCCCGAGTGCCCTCCCCTCACTTCAGGTCCTCTCCAAGCCACTGTCTCTCTGGCTCCAGACGCTTTGTCCTGAGGAAGCTCAGCAGCTGGTACATCCTGCCTCTCCCCTTGTACTTACTTTGAGGAATGTACGTCATTTCATTTGCCCATTTGGTTGTATTACTTGTTCTTTTGCTGCTAAGTTTTCTAGATCTTTATATATTCTGGATCTTAATCCTTTGGCAAAGATAGCTTCCCATTTTGTACACTGTCTCTTCACTCTTCTGATTATTTCCTTCGTTGTTGATAAGCTTTTTAATCTGATATAATGTGATTTGTCCATTGTTGCTTTTATTACCAGAGCTACTAAAATCCTATATAGTACATCACTGCTTGTAAAATGTTTCCTCGGTTTTCTAACACTTTCAATTTTTCTTATATTAAGGCCTTTGATCTATATGGAGTCATTTTGTACAGGGGGAAGATACAGGGCTCTATTTTCAATCTTCTACATGTGATTTATTTCACTTAAGAGTATGGTCTCTAGTTGCATCTACTTACCTACAAAAGTCTCAAGCTTATCCTTCTTTATGGCTGAGTAGGACTCCATCATATAAAAATACCCTATCTCTTTTATCCATTCCTTGGTTGATGAACATTTGTGTTGTTTCCAAGATTCAGCTATTACAAATCGTGCTGCTATAAACATGGGTGCACATATACCACGGTGGTATGATGCTTTTAATTCTTCTGAGAAGATACCCAGAAGGGGAATAGCTGGGCCAAATGAGACCTCTAATCCTGGTTTTCTGAGGAATTGCCACACTGATTTCCATAGTAGTTGCACCAGTCTACACTCCCACCAATGGTGGAGAAGTTTCTTTTTCCCCACAGCCCCTCCAACATTTATTACTGGTTGATATCTTGATGGTGGCCATTCTTTCTGGGGTGAGACGGAATCTCAGGATTGTTTTAATTTGCATCTCTCTAATGACCACTGATGCTGAACATTTTTTCATATATTCATTTGGCATTTGTATTTCTTTATCTGAGAAGTACATATTCCTCTCACATATCCATTTTTTGATTGGGTCTTTGAATTGGGTGGGGGGGTTGATTTTTTTCCATTCTTTGTATGTTCCAGATAGAAGTCCTTTGTCTTAGGGACAATTGGCTAAAAGTTTTTCCACCTCTGTGGGTTGGTTGTTCTTTCATTTTGTTGGTGATTTCTTTTGCTGTGTAAAAACTTTTTTAATAAGATAAGATCCCACTTATTGATTCTTCGAAGTATTTCTCATGTAGTCTGGGTTTTGCTCATGAACTGTCTACCTATACCTATGTCTTCAAGATTTCTACCTACTTTCTCTTCCAGTAGATTTAGTGTTTCTGTTTTAATATTTAGACCTGTGATCCATTTTGATTTAGTTTAGTACATGGTGATAGACATGGGTCTAGTTTTAATTTTTTGGCATGTGCAGAGCCAGTTTTTCCAGCACTATTTATTTATTTATTGCCTTTTTGAGACAGGGTCTCACTATGCAGTTCAGGCTGGCCTTGAGCTTACTTTATAGCCCAGGCTGCTCTTGAACTCATGACGTTCCTCCTCCCACAGCCTCCCAAGTGCTTGGATTACAGGCATGTGCCACCATGCCCGGCTTCCAACAGCATTTGTGAAAGATACGATCTTTCTTGTGGTGAACATGTTTGGCCCCTTTGTCAAAGACAAGGTGGCTGACTGTGTTTCCAGGTGTGTCTGTTTTTTGTCAGTACCATGCTGATTTTATCACAGTAGCTTTGTAGTATAATTTCAAGTCAGGGATTGTGATTCCTTCTGTCTTGCCTTTGTTTCCAAGGATTGCCTTTGCTATTCTAGGTCTCTTCTGGCTCCAGATGAATTTTAAGAATGTTTTCTCTATTTCTGTCAGGTATGCTAATGGTATTTTGATTGGGATTGCATTAAATCTGTATAACAATTTTGGAAATATGGCCATTGTCACTATTAGTTCTTCCTATTCATAAGAGGGATATTTTTCCATTTTCTGATATCCTTTTTGATCTTCTTTTTCAGAGTACTATAATTTTCAATATATAGATCCTTTACTTCCTTCATTAAATTGATTCCTAAATATTTCTTTTTTTTTTTTTTGTATGTTATTATGAAGGGTGTTGTTTCCCTAATTTCTCCCTCAGTGACTGTTATGGCTGATATACTGTGTCCACTTGAGAAGTCTAAAAGCTTAGCTAAATAACTCAGCAGCTCTCCATCCTGGGGTATAAAGGACATGCCCTCATCATTCTAGGATATTGATCACTGTGTCAATTTGAGAGGGTCAGAAGTTCAAGTGATATTAAGGTCCCTCATTGTGATTATGTTGCTATTTAACTGATCTTTTATATACAGTATATTTGTTTTATGAAATTAGTTGTACTGGTATTTGGTGCACATGTATTTGCAACTGTTACCTCTTCCTGTTGAATTGTTCCCTTTACCAGTATATAGTGATCTTCTTTGTCTCTTCTAAACAGTTTTGGCTTGAAGTCTACTTTGTCTGAAAATAAGATAGCTATTGCTATTTGCTTTGGGGCTCCTGTTGCATGAAAACTGTTTTCCATCCTTTGGTTTTTAATCTATGGGTTTCTTTAAATATTAAGTATGTTTCTTGCAGGTGTATAGTGTTGCGTTTTGTTTTTTGATTCCTCTCTGTGAAGCTATGTCTCTTGACATAGCTTTTGAGACTTTTTACACTGAGAATTATTATATGTTTTCTGTTACTCATTATTTTTCCCTTCTGCTTCACTTCTCACCCTGCTTGCTTTATTTATTCCAGTACACTCTTAGGTATTGCCACCTCTATTGTCTCTTCCAGGGTAGCTTTAAAAATTTTTTTGTAGCGCTGACTTGGTAGTCATGAATTTCTTATGGTACAGAAGGTCCTAATTTCTCCATCAATTTTGAATGACAGTTTTTGCTTTGGACCCAGCCATCTACGGACTAAAACCTCTACAAACTGTGAGCCAAATAAACCTTTCCTCCTTTAACTCTGGGTGTTTGGTATTTTGCCTCAGCAATGAGAAAAGTAACTAAAACACTCTCTTTCACCTCCACCCCTGCTGTACTTCAGAAAGACTGGGGGCTCTGTTTCACCGTCTGTTCCACTATCCAGTCTCTGGGTTTTCCCAAGTCTCCCTGTCCTCTACTGAACTTCAGCACAACTCCATGATTATTCACCTCAATAAGCAGTGATGTGCTAACTGTTTTGATTCTGCTCTGTGGAGAAGCAGGCAAACGCTAGATGCCTCTGATTAGCCACCTAGAATTCCTCTCCAATCAGGCTTTTTGAAGTGCTAAGTGTTAAGAAGGTTCTCTGGAGCCTGGCTCAGTGAGGCACACCTATACTCCAACAGGAGGATATGTGCCGGAGGATCACTTAAGTCCAGGAGTTCAAAGCCAGTCTGGGCAGCACAATGAGACCTCATCACAAGACAGAAAGGAAAATTCCCTAAGAAACATGCTTGTCTTTCACTTAACTCTGTAAGACTGGAGTCCTGGGTATATTCCGTCAGCTGATAAAAACAAACAGCATGCCCAGTTCATTAAAGCCATCTACTCACAGCTTCATCATAAGACATCTATTCTCATCTGCTTTCCCTTGACCGATTTTTAAGGATTGGTTATAATTTCTAGGCCAATTTTTTGCAAGTAAATAACTTTCAGAGCAGATTATCACTAAAATGTCACCTTGAAATTTTGAATACCACTTCCTCAGTCTGATTAGTAAAACAGAATCTCAGACATACCATTTTAATAATGCTGTTTTCTTCAAATGTGCTTGGCAAATCAGTTACCATCTCTTGTGCCACAATTTCCACAGCTTTGGGTTCCAGGCCATGCTTCTGTACAAATTCTTCACTGGCCAGAACTGCTGCTGCAGCACCATCTGAAGTGGGACTAAGACAAGGCAAAAATAATTAAACCCAGCACCACCTCAGTGCTAGGCTCTCAGAGCAGGATAAGAGAAGACAGGCTGACTGTGCTTGCAAGTGGGAGCACTGTCTTCTCTGTGCTTTCCCACTGAAAACTGAACCTCTAATGAGACCTTAAATGTTGTCAGGCACTGCTTATCCTTTAGCATCTCTCCTAAAGTTCTTGTCTCCAAGAATCATGGATTTGCCTCTGCAGATGCAAAAGGCAACTTTCTGGTGATTTTTAGAGAAGTCCAAAAGGTTATTTCCCACCCTAATATAATAAAGATTCTGTTATAGGACCACGTAGGTCCAATTTTGCTATATTCCAGATAGCTCAGTCCCAAAACCCTTCGGGAAACTGAGAAAGAACAGAATAGGGCCCACCAGAAAGTCCATGGTTAAAGCTCCTGAGAGCTCTTTAAAATAATCTTTCCCTTGGGGCACGTTGTAAAGGAAGGCTACAAGAACCCTCTCTAAGCTCAGCGGGACATTCTCAGCAGGAAGACCCTCAGACTGCAACAGACAGGACTCGATGGGACTCGTCCACCTGCATCCCAGCTGATGTCTCCAGACCACAGCCAAGTGTACACCAGGACACGCAGGAGCTACACAGTATGCATTTAACCTTCTGCCAAACAGACACTGCCAGGCAGTTTACAAGATATGACTATTATTATCATTAAAATGATTTTTTTTCCTTGACTTTATTTTACCTTGGCTATAGTTACAGAGGGGTCTAATTAGTTTCCTATATTGGACATCTACAAAATGCTCAATGGAAAAATCTTTGGACTCCACTGGCCTCCTAAGGCCCATTTTAATAAATACAGTTAAAGCAACCAGAGTAGTCAGAAGTCACGAGAGAGAGAGACATTAGTTTTCAAGGGAGCAGATAGTTTGTCTCTGAGCAGGAGCAGGTAGTAAGGGTACTTTAGTGAAGTAACCCAGAGTGTGGACCACAATGTAGGAGTTCAATAAAAGTTACATCCAAACAGAGACCAAGGGTTAGCCACAGAGGGAAAGGAAGGTAAGGGAGCATTTACATCCATCTATTAAATATTAAAATATGATTTTTTCTTACCAACATTGTAAGATAGTCAAAAAATCAAAAATACTTCGAGATGCCATTATTTCATCTAAACTGTATTCTTCTTGGAACTGGGAATACCTAAATACAAAAGAAGGAGTTATAAAATGTGAGGTAGTAGTAATTGCAGTTTTTGTTGAAGATATCTTTGTCCATATTTAGAGAAGGAATAACATGTGAATACTCTTTTCATAGCCAAAAGACAGATGAGTTGTTTTGACCTTAAATAAATGATTTTAGTTGAGTTTTTTTAAAAAGCTTAACTACGTAATACCTAGGCTGGATAATAAAAAATTTGGCTGGTCACTGTCCTGGGTTCATGGTGCTTCTGAAACCTTCAGAATCTCCTGAGGGATAGGAGTATTTTTGTTACATAAATGAGGCAGTAGCTCACGGTTGTCTTCAAGACGGGAGAGAGACTTGGGAGGCTAAGGCAGGAGAATCGTTGTGAGTTCAAAACCAGCCTGGGCTATAAAGTGAGTTTAAGGCCAGCCAGAACTGCATAGTGAGACCCTGTCTCAAAAAATAGGGCTGGGGATTTAGCTCAGCAGCCTAAGTGCCTGCTTGGCAGGCATGAGGTTGTGTCTTCCATCCCCTGTACCAAAAAAAAAAAAAAAAAAAAAAAGATGGGAAAGAGATCATCATAGAAACATGGATTTAGATTTTTGAGCCATCAGAAGAAGAGTAAGGCTGGAGACCGAGTTTAATTATGTGGCAAGTGGTTTACTAAGCATGCTTACACAATGAAGTCCAATAAAAACTCCGGTCACAGAAGGGCTGCCTTGGTGGGCTGAAAGGGTGAAAGGAGGAGAACCTGCCCTTCCTCTACAGGGAGGGAGAGGAGTAAACGCTCTGCAGTGGGGCCCTCCCACACCTAGCACTATGCTCTTACTTGGTTGTTCCTGATGCGCATCCTTCATAATAAAGCTGTAACTGTAACTATAGTACTTTCTGAGTTCTAAATGTTATTTTAGGGAGTCATCAAACCCAAGGGGGGTCACTAGACACTTGGGATTTATAGTCAGTCAGCAGTGTGGTGGCCTGGCTGAATGGAGGGCAGACTTGGAGAGGGCTGAAGCCCTCAGCGAGTCTCCATCAGCTCTGGCGGTTTGTGCAGGACTGAGCTGCAGGGCCCCCAGCTGGTGTTAGACTAGTTGGTCATTAAAAGAGAATATTATCTTTTTTCCTTGTGAATTGTTTAAAACACAAGTTCTTTAAAAACAAAATTAAATTACTTGCAATTCAGTAATCCTTTGTGGTAATGATATGAAGTACATTTAGTAAGTGCTATTGGAGCTCTTAAATAAAGGCGCAAACCCTATAATAAATTATATGATTCTTAAACACATGTTTCCAATCTGGTCACTGCAATATAATCAGATAGTTTCAGAAATCACTCTAGAGCAAACAGCATGGCAAGGGAGTTTAGAAAAGATATTGTCAATTACCAAGAAATTAACAAGCATTTCAAATTTTCAGATGCCAAAATCAGCATAACTTAGATCTATGTGCCAAGCGCCTGCACTTCCAAAGTTAACTCTGATCACGACCCGCTTGCAGAAACCATCTTATCTGCACCACGTCCTGTACTCAGCACAGCCCTCGCCCTCCAACCACTCAGTGTGATTCGTGGCAAAGAAACACACAATTCTAGTAAGCACAATACAATAAATGCCGTGACAGAAATGTTATATGGGGCCCCACTGAAGCACACAGATGTGCATTAAATCCAGATGCCAGAAGATAAATAAAAAGTGGGAGCAAAACATTTCTGGCAGAAGTATCGACGCATGCAAAGCTGTCAGCTGCTACTAAAGCAAAGGCGAAGTGGCTGGGAGGGAGCATGGAGGCAGGCTGGAGAAGACAGGGCAGAGTGAACAGGGGTCGGATGGTGATTACATCTGAAACTGAAAAGCAAAAAACTATGAAAGGATATTAAACTGGGATGTGACATGATTAGGTCTGTATTTTAGCAAGAAGGGTAAAGTACTCAAGAGGTACAGTAAAAGGCATTACTAAAAGAAAGTAAACCAGTGAAGACATTGAAGCAAATAATTAAGGCAAGAAACCATAAGGGCTAAGGTAGGGAACTGGAAGTGAACAATGGAGAGAAGAGATGAATTCAAAAGATAGTAAGGAGACACAATCCCCAGGATGTCATCCCAAACCATACACAGATATATGTAACACAGAATCTCTGATGACTGCTTGGTAAACCCAGAATTCTCTTTATCACTGGCCAAGTAATATCCAATACAAGAAGTTATTATCTAAAATTTCTAAACCAAACCCGGAAGGCTCTTCATGGCTGGGTCAGACTTTTAAATGATAAAAATAACATCCAGAAGTAACATTCGCCTATTCAACATACTTGAGAATTTATAATATATAAGAGAATATTCACGAGGGCAAGAAACTCATATGTCTTATTCACTACTGTAGCATCAGAGGGTTGGCTTGCATGTAAAGGCTATTGAACACATATTTGATGAATGAATGAAATTCTGTAAGAAGAATAAATTAATGCCTGGTTAAACAATAAGTTAAAATAGAGAAGGACATAAAAGCTTTAGTCTCTGGAGAAAATCAAAAGCTCCTTTTTAAAGTTTAGGAAACCTTACAGCTATCTACTCCTCAGCACATCAATACAATTTCTTATAGTTTCAGGAGATCACAAATAGTAGTAAAACACAGTCTGTGAGGAGTACTGATAAAAGGGTGAAATTATCAAAACAAGTTTTAATGTGTGTGACTGATGTATGTTTGGCTCTGTAGATACTATAATAACCAGTAGAAATTCTCTCCTTATAACATGGTGACAGGAACCAACCCAATTAAATTGAATAGGTTGAACTGATGAGTAATACCACTTGAAAATTCAAGCCAAAAACACATCATTAGAAAACAGGACCTAACTAAAGAGACAGTCATATCAACAACAAATTCTCTACTCTGTTTCACCTCAACTTTCTGCACATACACACAAAATAGGAACATGAAAAAACTTACAGGATACAATGAATGCTGTCCTAAAAGGGAAGTTTACAGCTATGAATGACCATTTCAGAAAAACAGTGACTCCAAATAAATAAATTAATGATGAACCTCAAGGTCCTTCAAAAACAGTAACAATCCAACTCCAAACCCAATATAAGGAAGGAAATTATGAAGATCAGAGCAGAAATTAATGAAATTGAGACTAAAAAAGCAATACAAAGAACCAATGAATCAAAGATGTGGTTCTTTAAAAGAATAAACAAATCCTTAGCCAACCTTACCTCAAAAAGCAAAGAGAACACCCAAATCAATGTAATTAGAAATGAAAAAGGTGAAATCACAACAGACACCACCTTTCAGTGGTACAAAAACAGATGCAAAAATACTCATCAAGACACTACGAAACAGACTAGCACGAGAGGCGGAACAAGATGGTGGAATGGTAAACAGCAGGGTAAGCGGCCTCTCTGAAAGATACCGTCCAGATGCTGGAATATAGCAACATGTGGAAGACAAAAAGGAGGGAGGCGGGTCCTCTGGACCCAGGAAGACTCTAAAGCAACAATTGAAGCCCACAGAAAGAGTGGAAAGAGGCACAAGGAGGGCAGTGGCTGGTGGCACCTCTGCCCAGAGCTGGACCCACTCTGTGAAAGGAGTTGCTGGAACCTGGGGACGCACAGTTGGAGAGCTGCAGCCACGGCAGCGGCGACCCTGGAGTCCTCTGCCTAGAGAGACGACGTCAGAGGAGAGTGTCAGTGGACAGGGGGAGCAGACCTGGAGAACTGTGAGTGAGGAGGTCCCTACCTTCCCGCATGACGGGGAGATTGGCGGGGAGACATCTTGGAGTTGGGCTGGGGACTCCTAGTTGGGTGCAGACCCGTGGAAGTTGCTCAGGCTGAGCCCTGTCCCTGTGAGCATACTGGGGGCCACCTCAGAGGGTCTCTGCGGGTGACAGGCTTTGTCTGAAGACGGCGGCTCCGCGCATGCTCCACGGGTGGTGGTGGAGAGTCCGTGGGTGACCGGCCCACCAGCCAGGTTCACAGGCGGTGGCCTGCCCCTGCACGCTCCACACCAGCCATCGTGGAGCCAAGGCAGGCTGGGGAAAGGTAGTGGATAGCACTGTAACAGCGCCCCCAGTGGCAACCATCAGATATCCATAGTCGGCACCAGCTGGAGGAACCTGTCTCACTCCGGAGAGGTTGCGGCCAATGCAGGGAGTGCCTGGGTCCCCACTACCAATTTGCCCAGGGGAACCCAGGAATAGGCCAAGACAAAGAAGGAGGGGGCAGTCTCTGGCCTGCAGTTCAAGCAGAGCAAGTCCAGGAGATGCAAACACAGAGGAGATCGGGAGTTCCACAACTGAAGTTTCTGAGGTGATGGCAACTGAAGTAAAGAAACAACTTCAAGAGGCTATAAAAGAAATTAGAACAAAAATACTAACTCAACTAAAAGAAGAAATAAAAAACATAATAAAAGAACTGCTAGGCAACCCTAAAGGAGACATAGATGAAAAATGGAGCATAGGAAAATGAGGTAAACCTGGAATGAACAATACAAAAAAGATTTAGAATACATGAAACAGATTCAAAGAGATTACCAAGAATTCAAAAAATCCAATGAAAGTTGGCAAAACCACCTGAAGGAAACTAAAGATAGACTTTCAAACCTTGAAGACAGGTTTGTAGCTTGTGATTGTGAAAGGAAAGATCTCTTAAAAATAACAAGAAACCTGGAAGTAACAATACAATGGCTGCAAGACAACCCAAAGAAACATAACTTAAGAATAAAAGGTGTGAGTGAAAAAGCAGGGGTCAATACAAATCAAATTAAAAGCCTATTTATAGAAATAATTTCAGAAAACTTTCCAAGCATGGGAACAGGAAGTGACTTTCAAGTGACTTTCAGATAAGTGAAGCATACAGAACTCCAGCTAAACATAACCAAAATATACCTACACTCAGACATATAATTATCAAGATCCCAGAAATTCAACACAAAAACAACATATTAAAAGCTATTAGAGAAAAAAAACAGATTATGTACAAAGGAAAACCCATCAGAATCACGACAGACTTCTCAACACAAACCATCAGGTCAAGAAGAGCTGGGAGTGAAGTATTTCAAGCCCTGAAAGAAAACAACTTCCAACCCAGATTGATATACCCTGCAAAACTATCTTTCAAAATCAATGGAGAAACAAGATACTTCCATGACAAAGAACAACTAAAGGAATTTATGACAACCAAGCCAACCCTACAAAGAATACTGAAGGACATTTTAGAGAGAGATTAAAAAAGCCCACAGTTCCAGAAACAGCGGTAGAGGGACATTACTGAGCAGGGCAGACAACTGAATAATCCATCATTGGGATTTGAGTCCAGTAATGTCTTCAGTGAGCTGTTTAATCTGATGTTATTCTATCTCAACCTGCCTAATTTTATTATATATGATGACATAGACAGCTATTCCAAAGATAACAAAATATATCAGGATAGCCTTTATTGATATTTGATCACCTTGTTTTGAATCCCTGTATTGCTTTCATTGTTGTTTTGAGTGATTTTAACCTATTTTGGTTTGTTTGATTGTATTATAACAGATGATATAGGCAACTGCTTAGAAGATAATATGAGGCATTATAGAAATCAATGTTGTATTACTATGCATCGCTTCCACTGTTTTATTTTTTATTGGCTTTATTCTGGACTATTTTGTTTGATTATATTAGGCCTGATGATATGGCAGTTGTTTTAAAGACAACAAGAGGTATTCTAAGGGGAAAGGAGGAAAGAAGGAAGGGAAAAGGAAAAAGACATAAACTTATAAATAGATGTACTTAAGACAGTTAAAATGACTATATTACTAAATGCACTAGCTATTAAAAAAAGAACAGTTAATACTCATATGATTAGGTCAATTTTACATGTCTATATCTGTTAATCTGAACAACCCCTTTGAAGGTAACAATATGCAATATTACAACTACTGTCAAGTTCCAACCATCTCATTTTATAAACCTATAATGTTACTGTATCAGATTTGTTGTTGTTTGTCTGTTTTGCTTTTTGTTTCTCTTTTCTGTGTCCATTTTCTCTTAAATTAAAAAAAATCTTAAAAAACAGATACTACGAAACAGCATATCCCTTGGGATGCAAGAATGGCTCAACGTACACAAATCAATAAAATCACCACATAAAGAAAAGCAAGGACAAAAATCACATGATCCTACAAATAGATGAGAAAAACCTTTTGACAAAATCCAACATCCAGTCATAATAAAAAAAAAATCCTAAATAAAATGGTTATATAAGGACCTTGTCTCAATCTGATAAAAAGCCATTTATGACAAATCAACAGCCAACATCATATTAAGTGAGGAAAAGCTGAATGTTTTCCCTCTAAAATCAAATTCAAGACAACAACGTCCACTACCAATACTCTTGTTCACTATACTACTCAAAACATTAGCCAGAGCAATCAAGAAAGAGAAAAAATAAAAGGGATATGTACAGGAAAGAAAGAAGTCAAATTATCACTACTTGCACACATGATCCTTTACATAGAAAAGCCAAAAAATTCTACCAAAAGACTTGTAGAGTTACAAGAAGATTCAGCAATGTACAAGATAGAAAATCACACAAAAATCAGTAGCATTTCATCCTCCTACTTTGTGGAAATGTACACTAGTACAACCACTATGGAAATCAGTGTGGAGATTCCTCAAAAAACAAAAAATAGAAATTTCATTCAGTCCAGTTATTCTCCTTCTAGGTATCTTCCCAAAAGAATTAAATATATCCTATTACAGTGATGCATGTATATCAATATTCACAGCAGCACAATTTATAACAGAATTTTGGAAGCAGCTTATATGTTCATCAACAAGTGAATGGATAAAGAAAATATGGTATTTATACACAATGGCATACTATTCTGCCGTAAGGATAAATTTGAGTCATTTGTTGCAAAACGGGTGCACCTTGAGACCACAACATTAAGGGAAATAAATCAACACAAAAGCTTAAATATCATGCGGTTTCTCTTGTCTAAGAAACTCAAAGTATAAATAAATTATAAAGCAAAATAAAAGAAAGATATTAGGAAACAAGGAGATAGATCTTTTGCAAATGGGATGGGGACCAAGAGATGCTGGGGGAAGGGGAAGAAGATGTGGAAAGAATTAAATGGGTCATGTACATTTACCAACTGCTTACAATGAATGTAATCATTATATATCACAAACATGTACTAATAAAAAGAGAGAGAGAGAAGTAAGATTTATGCTGAGATTTGATGTAGAGGTAGACAGATGTTCACAATACAAAAGACGGATATTCTAGGAAAAACTGGGGGCATAATTAAAAACACAGAAACAACTAGTGTAAGGTCCATGGGGAAAAACCAAATTCCTTGGTGAGGCTAGAGATTGGGAGCATTCCAGGAAATGAGACTGTCAGAGCAGAATGTGGCCAAGTTTTCAGAGACCTATTACCATACTGGAAAGAGCCTAAAACTAGCATGCAAGCAATAGGGACTCACCAAAACACCCTGTGATCTAGGACACGGAATTCAGTATTGTTAAGTTAGGCATGTGTTAAATTAAAATACCAATTTAAAATCAGGAGACTGGAAAACTAGGACCAGCATGACATATTAGTGATCCATTCTGGTATAAAATATTCCTTGTCATTTTATGTTTACTAGTTATGGCAAAATTGGTTTGCTTTAATTCAGAGACACTTCTTATGTTCCAGGTTCTGAACTGACAGCACTAAGCATTAAGAACACAAAGATAAGAGGTAGCACTTATCCTCATTATAGATGTATATATAATGTTGACACTAAGAATTTAGGCATGTTAAAATTTCTGTAAGCCTCATATTCCTCATCTGAAAAATGAAAATAAAAAGCCAGACATAGAGGTGCATGCCTATATAATCCCACCACTCATGAGGCTGAGGCAGGAAGGTCATCATGAATTTGAGGTCAGCCTGGGCTATATAGGGAGGCTAGCCTGAACTACTACATACTAGCAAAACCTTTTCTCCAAAGAACAGAGCGAGACAGAGATGCAGACACAGACAGAGACACAGATACAAAGACAGAGCGGGAGAGAGAGGGAGAGAAAGCACTAGCTCAATCTGCCTTATAGGGTCCTTAAAGGGATTAAGTATAAATGCACACACTCAGCACAGTGACACATTCTGGGATTTAATAACCCTTGCTACTTTTCTTCTATTGTCTGGCAACTACTTTTCTTTTATTGTATGGCTTAAGTGTGTACCCCAAGGCTTCATCAACTGAAATTTAGTACCCACTGTGAGGTATTAAGAGGGGAGAATTTAATCTGACTATGGTGTTTAGTGGTAGGGCTTTGGGGACAGGATTACAATTAGGCCAGGTCATAACTGAAGCCCGATGGCCTTATGAAAGGGAGGGAGATCAGGAGAGACACAGACCCACATGGAGGTTCCTATATCTTGCCTTATGATGCCCTCCACCACCTTGAAACTCTGCCAACTCTGATCTTGCTTTTTCAGAACTGTACACCAGAATCAATCTCTTCTAAGTCACCCAGTCTATGATAATTATGTTATCAGTACAAGAAATGGACTACCCATGTGGCATTGCTTTATAGAGATCCTCGTGAGAAGACATCAATTCAATTCCCAGGCAACCAGTTTTGTTCAGCAAGCACTGAGGACCTGCCATGAGCCACGCAATGTGCTCGGCACTAGGGATTCAAAGATTTCTCATCGGAAATAACATCTGGTATAATTTTACTTCAGACTACTTTCAGGATATAAATAATTGTATTGTTTTAATGGAGTAAGAGTTAGTGACACTAAAGTAACTGAATCCTTGTTAGTTAACTAATGTGCATTTTACGAATTTATTTTTGGTGCTGGGGACTGAACCCAGGACCTCACGCATGTTAGGTCCAAGTGCGCGGCCACTGAGCATCCCTTCGCCCCAGTTATATCTTTTAATACCAGTTGCTCAGGAAATCTTAAGCTTTAATGTTATTCTAAGTATAAACTAATCAAAAAGTGGAACTGAAAAGTTGTCAAAAGCTAGGAATAAGTTTTTTTTTTTTAGTTTTTCAATTTTTTTTTTTTTTTCTTTTTCTTCTCTATCCTGGGGTTTGAACCCAGGGCTAGGCTTGAACTTTCAATTGTCCTGCTTTAGACTCCCACATTATTACTATTACAGCACATACCAGCTTTTATTTTTAACTTTTTACTATCAGTGTGTGCGTGGTACTGGCCACTGAACCCAGGGCCTTCACACTGAGCTGTACCCCCAGTCCTTCATTATTTTTTATTTTGACACAGTTTCACTAATTTGCTAAGTTCCCCAAACTGGGTCGAAACTTGTGACACTCCAGCCTAAGCCTCCCAAAGTGTTAGAATTACATGCCCAGCAGGCATCAGCCTTCTATAAGAAAAATAAATAAATAAAACTTCTAGCTAATATCTTTTAGACCCTGCACTTGTTTTTCAACTATACAGTGACATATTATATGGTAGGCTAAGCTAAGTTTTCATTGTTTCATATCTCTGAAATACTTACGGGTTATTAACTGAGTGTTTATGATTTTTCCATCCAATTTTTGCAAAGTGTTCAACTTTTGTTCCTGTCGAGGAAAAAAATGTTTATTAGTGTTAATGTTTTTCTGTTGCTTATTAAGCAATGCAGCAATGGTATTCAGTGTTCTGCTAAACATTTCCATATTTCCTGCTGCATAGATATTGGTATTAAAGATTCAACCCTGATTCCTTATGTACTTTTTATTATTATATTTTGGTATATTAAATTTTTAAATAAACTACGAGGCACCTGAGATGAAAACAGTTCAAACTGTTTGTTCTTTGTAGTATAACTGGGGTTCAGTTTCAACAATAAAAATGCACAGTCTGGAGCCACAGTGGTCTACGGCAGAAGAGTGCTGCCAGCAATTCCAGTTTCCCAAACACCCTAATGCCTCTTGGCTGGTTGAGCTACACAAGTCACACCGTCCAGGGCCCCAGAAATACCTTGTCTTCTTGCCCTTGCTTATGCTAATGTCTTCAGAAGAATTACATCCTTCCAAGACATATGTATGCTTTTTAAATTTCTAACAGAAATTATAAATATGTAACTGTGTCAAGATAACAAAACCAAGTACACCAAGAAGGCAAAACTTGCAAAAAAAAAAAAATTATGTTCACTACTTTTAAAAAAACACAACACAATGAAATAGGCTTTGAATTTTCATTTGGAGCTAGAGAGGCCCAGGAAGGAAAAGTCCACTAATCAAAACCAATAATGTTATAGATGGCATAGTAAAGTAGAAAACTCCAATTTCAGTTTTATCTCTATATTCTCTGTCAGAGAGGATTATCTTCAAAGCAGAAATGACACACATACAATAGAGCAAAACAGAGAAGAGGAGGAGGAGGAGGAGGAGGAGGGAAAAAAGAGGGGGAGGGGTGGCGAGGAACGGAGCGGAAGGGAGAAAAGATTCCACATTGGTGGTCTTACAGCAATAACAGATATTGATCTGCAGACCAATATGAGTTCAATAAGAGCAAGCCAAATTAAAACTTTTTGTGACTGAATTGACTGTTAGCTCAAAGTAACATACTGTCTGGGTAGCAACAAGACAATTAAGTTGCTCAGGACATCTTTTTGGACAAGACAAAAAAATACTGTAGCGCAGGTTTTGGGTTTTTTTTTGTTTTGTTTTTTCATTATTTTTTGATGTTACTTAAAAAAAAAAAAAAGAGGGTTCTTTGGGCAAACAAGATTAGATGGATTAAAGAAATCTCCTCCCTATGCGACCTTCAGAGCCCTCACTGCTGTGTGAAGTAGAAAGCACTTCCCATGTCACAGAGCATCTCAGGAGCCCCGCGTCCTGTAAAATACTCTCTGGGAAATAACAGGCACTGGTTAATGCCTCAACCTAAAGAAAAGTCTCGAGCACTAACTCTCAAGCTCACCTGTGCTCAGGTTAATATTTCTACCCAAAACCGGATTATGAGATTGACGGAACGCTCACCAAACCGCAAGCTGGAAGGGGCTGCTATCACATTGGATTCAAACAGAATTCACTAAGTTTTATCAATGAAATGGATGTAAATATAAATTAAAAGCCCACTTCAATTCCTAAACCTGCAAAACAACCTGAGAAAAGGAACAGCAACTGGGATACAGGCCACAAGGTTCTGTCCGATTTCTAACCGCCGTGAGACTCACCAATGTGATGTAACTAACCCAAAAGCTTCCATGTGATCAGAGTACTGACATGTGACAGATGACGGATCATGAAACAAGTCTCACAAGAAAGAATTAAAGAAAAGACAAAGAATTAAGCACAGGAACAGGCTGGCTTTAGATGCTTGAAGGGCCATGAGTTGAAAAAGGCTTGTACTATGAATCTCAAGAAATAGAAACCAGACCATGGAAATAAACCATAGGGAAAGAGATCTGAGTTGAACATGAAAAGAAGCAGTATAACAACTGTACTAACCCCAAAAATGGACCTGGTGGCCTCAGTTGGTGGCACCTTCTTTGCTATGGGAAGTACAAATGTTTTATTATCTCTTTAGGTTTACAAGAAATTTACACATGGGTTGGTAGGAAGAGGGGTAGCTGAACTACATAAAAGCATTCAGAATCATGTCCAACATAAGAGATAATCAATAGATGCTGATTTCTTTCTTTTTTCTTATCATGGAATCAAATTAATCTAAAAAGACAGCATCCCCTTGAAAAGTATTCTGCCAGGGGTCCAACCGGGCCCCAACTCGCTGGGACCGCGGGGCGCCAGCTTACATCAAGGAAGAACTGATCCGCCTTCCGGGCTGGGGGCTCCGCCACCCCGGAGGAGAACCAGAATGGGTCCAACCGGGCCCCAGCTTGCTGGGACCGTGCGGCGCCAGCTCACATCAAGGGAGAACTGATCCGCCTTCCGGGCTGGGGGCTCTGCCACTCCGGAGGAGAACCAGAATGGGTCCAACCAGGCCCCAACTCGCTGGGACTGCGTGGCACCGGCACGCGGGCTCAGAATCAAGGACATCATTCCTCCCCTCCCCGCCATAAGCAAGCTGCTGGCTCTGAGGTCTGGCTAAATTGATGGCAACTAAGGTACATACAGCAACTAAACGCTAGTGTTTTTTCATAGATCTTGCAGGCCTCTAATCGGCACCCTGAATGTCTCTTTGCATGATGACAGTAGGCAATGTTGCAGACATGGGGGACTCTCTTCTGTCTTGTCTTCTAGGACCAATGTGGTTCTCAAAATTTTGCTTTTCTCTGATCGTTACTATTTTTCTTTTTTTTTTCCTTTATTTTATATTCTGTTTTTATTGGCTTTGTATTGTTTTGTTTTGGTTCAATTTACTACACCTGTAGGACTATGGTCAGGTAATCTGAAAATAGCAAGGTATGCTATTGTAGCTATTGTACTCACATTATCGGTCTTCGAAGTTCTGTACCAGTCCTACTGCTTTGTTTTGATTGACTTTATTCTGTTATGTTCTGTTGTACTTTACTATCTTTAAAATAAAAAAAAAAAATTAAAAAAAAAAAAAAAAGAAAAGTATTCTGCCAGTCATTTATATTTTCTTAAGCTTGGGCACTGATGAAGAGCTTACTAGTCACTAATTCAGCTAAGATTGTTGGCCATTCAAAGAATATGCCTACTATCAGATTTCAATCTCCTAGAATCAAACTGGGAAGACACAAAAATCTGTTGATTCCACAAATGACATAAGGTGCCACAAACCTTCTTAAGTACTCATTTATGGTGCAAGCTCACGAACAGCAATTTCAAGTGACAACCTAAATTCTAAGAAATTCTGTAGGAAAATGGATGGCTCTTGAGACCATAATGTTAAGCTAATTTAGACAAGAAAATGGAATATACTATGGTTTCTCTATAAGAGAAATGCAATTATAAATGAAGAGTTAAGCAAAGGCAGACTCTTCGGAGTAGGGGAAGGGCATCAGGAAGGGGGAAGGGAGAAAGAAAGAAGGGAGGTGAGATTGAAAATGATTAAATATACATATTTCCCCCAAAACAAATATAAACATCATGTATTACAAACACATAAGAATTTAAAAATTAAAAATCAAATTAATGACTGTCCAACCAAAAAAGAATTCTATAAAATTCTACAACTCACTTAGAAATCTGTTGAAAAATAACATTTTAACTAAAATAGTGCATTTTTATTTCAAATTTTAGACACTAATCTTGTAATCCGAACATCTAAGATAACAATATGCAATATATTAACTACTGTTAATTTCCTACTTTTTTGAAATTCTGTATCATTTCTATCTTTTTTTGTTTTGTTTTGAAAGCAAAACACAAATTTTAGATTCACAAACTGTCCAGTTGTTCCAGTGCATGTAAAACTTGAGAGAAAATATATAAACTTAAAAATACACCAGCAACCGGACTTACAACTAAGTATCTGAGGATAATGGAAGCTGCAAAAATCATTCAATCCTCATTCTCTCTGACTCTCCCTCCCTCCCTCCCTCCCTCGCTCCTAAAAACAATACAGGATAATAAGAAAACAATAAGGCAACACAAAACCATACAATTAGCATAACCAGAAAACAGAAGATACCAAAACTTCCATTTATCCATAATTTACAGGAAAAAAAAAATAGAGCAAATTCCAGCCAACAACTGGTCACGTTCCCATCACAAGCATTAGGGGAAATACAGCAGTATGAAGAAAAACTTCAGGTGAGAGAGAACTAGTGGTAGCCTACAGTTCCTATAAAACGATCACCAGGAAGAACAAGACCTCCTCCTCAGAGTGAACATGCTAAGAATATGTTCCTATTGAAATAAAAATAAAATTGTAAATTGTAAAAAATTACTTTTCAGATTTCCATATAAATTGATTTGAAGATCTAAATGAAATGAACAATTTCTTGGAGAAATATAGACTACCAAAATTGATCTTACTGGAAGTAGGACATTTAAGCATAAAACAGACAAAATTACCAAGCTACTACCCCATAGAAAAAGAAGTAGGCCCAGATAGTTTCATAGGAAATTCTACCAAACCTACAAAGATCAAGTGGTCCCAATGCTCCATAAGTGTTTCAGAGTATTAATAATGAAAAAAAGTCTTCCATTTCTTTTTATGAAACAATTATAAAATGAACACTCAATAATGACAAAACAAAAACTACAAAAATACATCACTTATGAATATTAATTTGAAATGACCACATAAAATAATAGTAATAGCATCTAACTTCACATTTCAGAGCATTTCATATTTTGATCTTTTAAGAAAACACTTTTTTGAGACAGGGTCTTGCTATGTAGTTCAGGCCGACCTCAAACTCGAGGGAACCCTCCTGCCTCAGTCTCTCAAGTGCTGGGATTACATGCTTACACCACCATGCCCAGCTCATATTTTGAATTTTAAATTAACAATGTTCAACCTATGTATATCACTGTGCTGAAGCCAGAATCTTATTTACAGGAAAATCATTTAAGGTCAGGAACAGGATAAACCCTTATTATCTCCACTATTATTCAACATGTACTTGTGGTACCAACTAATGCCATTTGACACAAGAATCAACACTTAGTAAAGAAGCAGAAAATGATCTTTATCTGCAGGTAACATAATCGCATATCTGGAAACCTCAATAAAATAATAAAACTAACTCAAAAATTAGAAAATTAAGTAAAACTATCACAAAATTAATCTATAGAATTCAATAGCCATGTATACAAGTAATAACCAGTTTAGAGATTATAACAGCAAAGTGAATTTGTAACAGCAACAAAGATGAATAAATGAATTAGACAAGATATTTAACAGTAAACTTAACAAGAAATAAAACATCCATATATGAGGAAAATGCTAACATTCCCCAGAAAGTCATAAAGGTAGAACTGAAAAAATAAAAAGATACAGTGAACTCCGAAATTCACAGGAATTACGTTCCTAGAGCACCTGCAAGTTGTGAAAAAAACTGCAGATTTCAAATATACTCAGAAAATGCCTATAAATGCCTTTTTTTATAGTTTAACCCCTAAATATGCTGCCTCCTGCAGTTACTTAATTTAATTTAGTTGAATAAAATACTGTATTTTATATAATAAAGCCTCAGGAGGTGCAGGGCATTTTGGCAGCGTCTCAGGGCTTTAAGAAGAACAAAACTGAGGACACTCGAGGTGGCCACAGTGGCACAGCCACCTGTTAGGCTGCGGGAATGCAGGGGCATCTGCCCCGATGGGTCACAGGGCAGCAGCCAGCCAGTCAGCAGCCAGGAGAACTGAATGGCACGGCACTCTCAGTTTCGCTACTCACAAACCTCCCACCAAAAAAACAGTTGCGGAGATTATTTGCGGTTTCCACAAACTTGCAGTGGTTTCCACCAACAATTATTAGGATCGAAGGAAAAAGCCATGAACCACGAAGGCTGTGAACTCTGAACTGTGATTCTGACTGGCTGTACTGTAATCCCTATTTTGAGGACAATTCAACATCATACATCAGTTCTCTTTATTTTCCTGTTGTTTTGTTTTGTTTTGTTTTTTGTGGGCTTTTTTAAATACCTAAAGGATGAGAACAGCTGACCTTAAGAGTGGGGTAAAGGCCACTGAAACCAGAGGGAAGCTCACCGCCTGAGGTGAGAGCTTTCGGCTTACGGAAGACTCTGCAGGAAGGCACATGAGCTTACAAACAGGGACTAGGAAACTGAGATGAAAACAGAAAATAATTTTTAAAAATAGAAAGCGTGGGTTGAGCAGTATGTTTCAACAGAAGAACGCCTGCCTAGCATACATGAGGCCCTAGGTTCAACTCCCAGTACCAAAAACCTCAAAAATAAAAATAGACTTACTGTCACACGGTAACTGATAATTAACCATATTTTGGTTATTTACGCTATGGACTGAATTGTGTCTCTCACTCCTAAAATCTTATGTTGAAGCCCTGGCCCCAGTGTGAATGGGATATGGTACCTTTGGAGGTACAATGGACTGAATGTTTATGCCCATCCCAAGTTCATATCCACAAGGTGATACCACCTGTGATCACCTTAGGATACTATTAGGAGGCAAGGTCTTTGGGAAGTAGTTAGCACATAAGGATAGAGCCCTCAAAAATGAAATTAGTGGGCCGGGCATGGTAGCGCATGCCTATAATCCCAGCACTCAGGAGGCTGAGGCAGGAGGATCACCTTGAGTTTGAGACCAGCCAGGGTTACACAGTGAGTTCAAGGCTAGCCTGCACTATAAACTAAGACCCTGTCTCAGAAAGAAAGAAAGAAAGAAAGAAAGAAAGAAAGAAAGAAAGAAAGAAAGAAAGAAAGAAAGAAAAAAACAGACAGACAGACAGACAGGCAGACAGGCAGACAGGAAGGAAGGAAAGAAGGAAGGAAGAAAGGAAGGAAGGAAGGAAGGAAGGAAGGAAGGAAGGAAGGAAGGAAAGAAAAAAAGCAAGAGAGAAAGAAAGAAAGAAAGAAAGAAAGAAAGAAAGAAAGAAAGAAAGAAAGAAAGAAATTACTGTCTTTATAGAAGAACACCCAGGAACTCTCCTTCTCTTCCTATGAGGACATAAAGATGTCCTGTATGAACCAGGAAGCAGGCTCTCACCAGACACTGAATCTGCTAGTGCTTTCCCTTGGACACTGAGATGCCCAGAACTGTGCAGGAAAAAACTGGGTTGTACAAGCCCCTAGTCAATGGAATTTTTGTTATGGTAGAACAAGCAGTTCAATACACTGAAACTAGGACTACACTGAACAAAGGAGTAAAATATGTGAGTGCCTTTGAAGCCAGAAAGTGAGCTTTGAGGAAACTGCTAGTATAGGCCCGAAGTGCCTGGAGGAGACTATTGCTAGGATCTTCGAGGTTCTCTGAGGATGCTGCGGGGTGGGCTTGTAAGTAGAAAATCTGACTGGGGATGGGACTGACAGCCTTGCTGTAATAGCAGTAGCACTTGTTCTATACTATTGCCTGCAAGTACATGGAAATCAGACAACAAGCAAAATACTAAAGTTGCCACCAGATTTCTTCTTGCCACTTATAGTAAAATTGTGTATCTCTATACTGAGGAAAGATTGTCAAAAGAAAAGGATGTAGGACTTGAAAGCTTTTGAAAATTTTCTCTCTGTGATAAAAGATGCTAAAGTTGATATGTCTTTTCAGCCAAGATCAAATCCAGGACATTGCCAGGAAAAGTCTGAGAAGCAGCCCAGACTGTGACAAATCTTTGGTTAAAATCTCAGCAAGATCAAAGTGGATGCCTCAGAACACAGTTCAGATAGACCAAAGTCTCCCAGTCTCACGAAGGGCTATTAGGAAGCCTAGACTGTTGTCCTTTACCCATCTCAGAAGGGACACATGGCAGAGGAGGGCTTATCTCCTGAAATCTGAAGTATGCCTAACGAAGTGAGCCAAGAAGATTCTCGCGATGTTCTTAAAACGCTAACAATTAGCCGGGCGTGGTGGCGCATGCCTTTAATCCCAGCACTTGGGAGGCTGAGGTAGGAGAAGCGTTGTGAGTTTGAGGCCGGCTTGGGCTACAACGTGAGTGCAAGGCCGGCCTGAGCTTCATAGTGCAACCCTGCCTCAAAAAACCAGGGCCGGGAGTTTGGCTCAGTGCCTTAAGCGCCTGCCCTGGCAGGCGTGAAGTTGTGAGTTCAATCCCCGGTGCCGCAAAAAAAAAAAAAAAAAAAAAAAAAAGCTAATAATCATAGCTGGGTGTGGTGGCGCATGCCTTTAATCCCAGCACTCCGAGGCTGAGGCAGGAGGATCGTTGTGAGTTCAAGACCAGCCTGGGCTACAAAGTGAGTTCAAGGCCAGCCTGAACTGCATAGTGAGACCCTGTCTCAAAAAATAGGGCCGGGGATTTAGCTCAGTGGTGTAAGCGTCTGCCTGGAAGGCATGAGGTTGTGAGTTCAATCCATAGTACCAAAAGAAAAAAAAAATGCTAATAATCCACAGAGGGAATTGTTGGGTGTTGGCAACACTTCTGTTTAACCTGGGTGGCAATGCAGGCACAAGCGACCAGCTTTGTGAGAACTCACTGAGAACTCACTGAGCTGTACACTCACATTCGCTGCATACTTACTTCTCCATACAGAGTTACAACATGGAACACAAAACACAGATTTAAGAACATATTTATGCTGGGCTCAACCCACTAAACTTGACTCCATAATTTCCTAGAAAGTTACAAACCTACGTTCAGAAAATTCTGACCTAAAGTAAGAGCTATGGTAATGAAAGGAACTGAAAGAATACAATTTTCAGGTAAGTTAATAGGACATAATACATGACTAGAGTGGGGCAAATAGAGAAAAAGGTTATCAGAGTTAACGCGTGTCTCTCGCCTAGACCATCTGAGTGGATAGAAGTGCCACTTATTAAAATGAGGAAGCCCACAGCTGGGCGTGGTGGTGCACGCCTTTAATCCCAGCACTCGGGAGGCTGAGGTAGGCGGAGCGTTGTGAGTTCGAGGCCGGCTTAGGCTACAACATGAGCGCAAGGCCGGCCTGAGCTACACAGTGCAACCCTGTCTCAAAAAACCAGGGCCGGGAATTTGGCTTAGTGCCTTAAGCGCCTGCCCTGGCAGGCGCAAGTTTGTGAGTTCAATCCCGGGTGCCGCAAAAAAAAAAAAAAAAAAAAAAAAATGAGGAAGCCCAGAGAAGGAGAAAATATGAGATGATAGGAGAACAGAAGTAAAGTTTGCATTTGAACGTGTTAAACTTGAGATGCCCATTAAATACACAAGCAGAGGTAACAAGAAGCCAACTAGATACACAAGTATCAATAGAGGCTTTCACTGTCTTAAATTTGCCATCTTCTCCCCACAAGCACATTACCTTGCTTTATTTTCTTCATAGAACGAATAACTATATGCAATTATCTTAGTTTTTCATGTGTTCAAAAATCTAAGCTTCTGTTTATTTACTGTTTATTAATAAGTGAATTGATATCGCTGATTCTTTGACCCTTCTGAATGTCCTTTGTAGTTTCACAACTTCCTACCACAAAAGAAGTGGAGTATATTCCTTTATCCTTTAATTTCTTTGGTCAACAATTTAAGTCTTAAAAGGGCTTGTATGCTTCATATTATTCTCTCATTCTCTCACTCGGTCTCTTTCTCTCTCTGCCCCTCTGCACTGGGGACTGAGCCCAGGGTCTTTACACTGAGCCACATCTCCAACCCTTTTGTCATTCTTTTGAAACCAGGTTTCACTAAGTCTCTAAGTTGCCAAGGCTGGGCTCAAAGTTCTGATTCCCTGCCTCAGTTTACCAGTATCCTGGGATTACAGGCATGCACAGCTGCATCTGGCTCCCTATTACGCTTTTCTACTTCAGCTATTACCATGAAAGGTGCAGGCCAGGTTTGGGCCTTTGGTCCCAGGAAAAAGGATGACAGACATCTGACCTAGCTAACAAGACTACTACAGGGACTCCACCCAATCTAGTGATAGGAGCTAACGTCTTGGATAAGCTGATTTTCAGTCAGTCTATAAACTTATAATCTGCCCAAAAATTAATTGTAGATTAAAATCACTGACTTCAGGGGGTTACCATACAGCAATAAAAAACTAATAGATTGCTATAATACAGTGCCTTAACAGTGCCCAGAATGATAATGCGTGCGTATGCAATAATATTTTAAATGAGTTAGTCAACTGAAAAGAAAATAAAGAATAATCAAAGAGGTAAGAAAGAAGAGAATGAAGGGTTGTCAAAGCCATCAAGAGAATGTTTCAGTGAGGAAGTGCCTGGAAGGGACCAATGGGGCTGAGATATCTATTAAATGAGAAGAATTTACTGGACATGGCAAACATGGCAATGGTTGGCGGCCTTGAGAAAGGAAGGAAGCCAGACTGGAAGGAACTGAGTTTAAAATGGTGAGAAATAGTTGCAAAATAGAAAATTCCCATGACCCAAAACTGGCAGTGTTCCTCCATATGACCCCCACCACCCTTCCTTGAAGTGTTTTTTTAGGTTTTTTCATTTTGTTTTGTTCTTTGTTTTGTCTCGCTTTTCCTTTCGGACTACTTGACCCTGGCTATTGAACCTGGGATATTTTTCCTATGAAAATAAGAATGCTGGGTCTGGGAATTTAGCTCAGCGTTAGAGCACTTGCATAACTTGTGCTAAGACCCTAGTTTCTATCTCCATCTCCGCAATAAGCTAACAAACAATGGGACTGCTGAACTTTCAAGTATGACTCCTCTCACAATACACAACTAGGCACCAGTTCAGTCATACAACAGAAAAAAGCAAAATAAAACAAAATCCTGTGTGCATTGTCCTGGGCGTCACCTAACCCACTAAGACAGGTCAATTGCTGGCCATCAGTCAAAGAACTAGGATGTTTTCCTACAAAACAAAAACAAAAATTTCAACTTCGTAAAACAACATGGAATAACAGATGATAATGGACTCTAGACAGACTTAAATTCTAGGAATAACACTTGGCTACATAAACCTATTATTAAGAGCTAGGAGCGTTAATCCCAGCACTCGGGAGGCTGAGGTAGGAGGAGTATTGTGAGTTCGAGGCCAGCTTGGGCTACAACGCCAGTGCAAGGCCGGCCTGAGCTACCCAGTACGACCCTGCCTCAAAAAAACCAGGGCCGGGGGTTTGGCTCAGCAGCTTAAGAACCTGCCCTGGCAGGTGCGACGTTGTGAGTTTGATCCCCGGTGCCGCAAAAAAAAAAAAAAAAAAAAAAAAAAAAAATAGCTAGGAGCATAGCTCAGTGGCAGATTACTTCCCTAGCATACCCAAGGCCCTGGGTTCAATACCAGCACCACACTATATACAGACTCTGCCAAAAGAAATGTACACACACTTCCGCAGTTTGGTGCACCAATGAATATCTGGAAGCTAACAGCCTCCATTCTGAACACCTCTTGTAACTGTAGAGGCCAAAGGTAACTTACATTAATTTCATAATATCTCGGTAAATTTAGTATTAAAATATTTATACGTTTTTCTTTTCCTGATGTGTGATATATATATATATTTTAGACTCTGTAAAGTATCAGGAACAAGTTTTAATCTCATTACAATGGACCCATAACTTATGAATTCAACACATTCCCGAGGGCTGGTTGTAACTCGAGGTGTCAACTGAAGGCTCAGGCCCCTCCACCCAGCCTTCGAAGTCTCTCGCCTGTACAGGCAGACCTCAGGGTCCTTAGAGACACACTGGCTCCATACCAGAAAGGATGCTGTAATGTTCCTTCCAGAACTCTTAAGGGCTGAATCTGTACCTGAGACCTCTGGAATCACAAGAGGCCAGCATTCAGGTCAAAACTCAAGGCGTTGGTCATAAGTTAAAACTAAAATTCCAGATGTCCCCCAGTGAGCCTGCTGTCACAGACCCAAGGAAAAGAAGCCACGTCCCCCAGTGAACCCACAGGAGAGGAGGCCACACCCCAAGGCCCAGCCACCATCAGGGGAACACTGGTGAGCCACCATCCTGCACCTCTCCACCACCCTGGGAACCTTGGATGGGAGGAACCCAGGTGCTTTGCCCAAATCCCTGTACCACAGGGTGGGCAGCCAGTGCAGGAAGCGCCTGGGACTCAGCAACTGGCAGGTTCAGAGGAACGCAGGAAAATGTTAAGTTGAAGGAGCAAGGTGCAATCTCAGACATCCAGTCCACCCCGAAGAAGTCCATGAGACACAAACACAAAAGAAACTGCAAGTCACACACATGAGATTTCTGAAATGATAGCAACTGAAGCAAAGAAACAATTTGGTGCTTATATTGTTTGATTAACTTTGCATGCCTATATCTGGTAGTCTGAGCAACTATTTAGAAGATAACAATGTACAACATGGTAACTATTGTTGATTTTCTACTGTCTTGTTTTTGAAGTCCAAAATCATCCCCATTGTTTTGTTTTATTGTTTTATTTTATTCTCTTAAAAAAAACCTAAAACTAAAATTCTAGTCATAACCCAAGTTGTCAAGCCAGTCATAACTCAAGGGCCCACTGTATATTCCAAATTGATAATTCTCATTTTATAGTTCATGATTAAAGAGACAAAATTTGTGCTATTTTTCTTTTTCTTTTTTTGAGACATGGCTTCACTGTATGGTCCAGGCTGATATTAAAACACACTATTTAGCCCAGGCTGGCCTCAAGTTCACAGCAATTCTCCTGCCTCAGCCTCTCAAGTGCTGGGATTATAGGACTGTGATATTTTTCTTATTTTAATTTCTTACTGTGAGTTCGAGGCCGGCTTGGGCTACAACGCGGCGCAAGGCCGACCTGAGCTACATAGTGCGACCCTGCCTCAAAAAACCAGGGCCGGGAGTTTGGCTCAGTGGCTTAAGCGCCTGCCCTGGCAGGCGCAAGGCTGTGAGTTCAATCCCTGGTGCCGCAAAAAAAAAAAAAAAAAAAAAAAAAAAATTTCTTACTGTGGAGTATCCTAGGTATTTCCCTAGGAAATACACCCTACTTTCAATATAGAGATTATTTCTTCTTCAATCTAATTAACGGATCATTTTATATCTTATATATCCTGGTGTTTTTCAGAGTTCCTTAATAAACACCTTTTACTAAGCTCTGAAAGTTTTTTTTACATACCATATTTTTCCATGTGCTCTTTTCCAGCAGCTCCAAACATCTGAGGAGTAACTGGGTGAGCAGACAATCCATATTTATTGATCAAGACATCAAGATGTTTATCAATTGGATTGACCCTATCTGGAAACTAAAAGAGAGAAGGAAAAAGCAAAATGTAATAAGTAACTGGCAAAGGTAAATATCTCTGTCAAACACCACTATAATACTAAGGTATTCGCTTATTCAAAGCATAGTAATCTTTTTAAATGAAACAGCTTTACTTTACAAATTTCATTCTAAAAAAAGTATATACACTTATGTATGTGTATATATATATAACTTTTAAACATCTCTGATTTTGAAACACATCTTATGGTCAATAGTATGTCTTAGTGTAATTAGTAGCATTTTTCTCCAATACATAAAATAATACCATATCTTAAAGGTGATGCTGTCTAAGACTCCATGAACTACAATAATGAGATATGAGCCGGGCGTGGTGGCGCACGCCTTTAATCCCAGCACTCGGGAGGCTGAGGTAGGCGGAGCGTTGTGAGTTTGAGGCCGGCTTGGGCTACAACGCGAGCGTAAGGCCGGTCTGAGCTACATAGTGCGACCCTGCCTCAAAAAACCAGGGCTGGGAGTTTGGCTCAGCAGCTTAAGCACCTGTCTGGCAGGAGCAAGGCTGTGAGTTTGATGCCCGGTGCCACAAGAAAAAAAAAAAAAAATGAGATATGAATAAGGAATAAGGAACTCAAAGGCAAAGTTTTAAACCAGAGTAATTAGAAGGACTCCATTATTTCTAACCAAAAAGAATGTGTTCCCTTGATCCTCATGCTGGAACCAAACAAACTCTTCTATTTGGGTAATGACCCATAGATAATATTGCTACTTACCAACTCCCTCACTTGAACTTAATACTATTATTAATAGTAACTACTCACTAGTGACAACTTTAATTTGATCATTTGAGTTTGACTCTCAAGAAGCTATCAAAACTGAAAGCGTACATGCAGCTCAGGGATGCTGGCATTCCACTGTTTGGTACAGTCAGCTATGCCGTCAGCTAGGCCATTAGCAGTCATTCGAACAATCAGAACTTCTTCAAGCCGGACGTGGTGGCGCACACCTTTAATCCCAGCACTCGGGAGGCTGAGGTAGGAGGAGCGTTGTGAGTTCGAGGCTGGCTTGGGCTACAACGCGAGCGCAAGGCCAGCCTGAGCCACATAATGTGACCCTGCCTCAAAAAACTAGGGCCGGGAGTTTGGCTCAGCAGCTTAAGCGCCTGCCCCGGCAGGTGCGAGGTTGTGAGTTCAATCCCCGGTGCCGCAAAAAAAAAAAAGAACTTCTTCAGATACTAGTTCACTTCTTCCCTGGGGCATCCAATGCAAGTGGCAACATTCTCTGGCTGCTCAACCCACAGCAAGTGGTCAGCATTGTTCTGTTGCAGGGTCTCAGTCAGTTCTCTTAGGGTGGTCTCATCCAGGGCCACAAGGACCACTTTGTGCATGTGCCCCAGTTCCTGGAGGTAAGCTGTGGTGTGCTGGGGGTCACAGTGGAGACGTAAGGCCACAGCCACTGCATGACAGGCATGTGCTACCAAACACCTGCTGGCCAGAATAGAGCCTGCGATAAATCTTTTCTTAATAGCAAGTACTGCACCAGGGTCTGTGGCTCCTCCCAAGAGGCTCCCACCTCCCTGACCACTTAACAGTCCAGTATATTTTTTAAAAATCATTAATGTGAATATAACCATCAATCTATGGCTTTGCAGGAAAACATGGGAAGAAAAAAATAAATGATCAAAGAGGTAATCTTTTAAAAAGCATCCAATATGTGGCAGTAATTGCTCAAGGCACAGGGATAAAGGAGGCAAACAAGGGCTGGGGATTTGGCTCAGTGGCTTAAGTGCCTGCCTGGTAGGCGCGAGGTTGTGAGTTCAATCCCCTATACCAAAGAAAAAAAAAAAGGAGGCAAACAAATTATCTAATGAGTCTGTTCACCCATCATTTATACATAAGGGGAGGGTAACAGGTAATAGAATAAATTAAAATGTAAATAATAATGCTATAAAGAAGAGTAAGTCCATAAGAGGATAAAGACTGGTAGTGCAAAGCACTAGTTTATAGACAACAGTCAGGGTAGGTGACACAGACAGTGACGTTTAAGCAGGAATCCAAAACAGTGGGGAGTAAGTCACCCAGATGACCTTGGGCAGGTCAAATGGCAGAAACAACAATGCTAGGACAAGGGCACAGCTGGGAGTTCAGAAAAGTAGCTGACAGGATAAGGATAAAGTGTTGCTCAGAAAATGCAGGAACCTCTGTTTCCACGGTTCCAGAGCAGATGATCACAGCTCGCCTGTAAATATTCCACAGAGGGAAAACTCACTGGTTCTTACCGGTTAAGTCGGCTGGCTCAGCCCTCTATGTAGACAGCCTGCTACACAGTGAACGCTCGGTAAGTAATTGCTGAATGCATAGACCAAAGATTTTTTGGTCCACAAAGTGTTTTACAGGGTGTATTATTTAGCCATTCTCCTTGATTAAGAAACAATAGGCTTAAAAAAAGAAAGTAAGTATCTCGGTGTAGTGGGTATGCACTTATATCTTCAGCTCTTAGAAGGGTGAAGCAGAAGGATTACAAGTTTGAGGCTAGTCTGGGCAACATAATGAGACCTTGTCTCAAAATAAAAAAGGACTGAAGATATAGAGTGGCCCAGGGTTCTGTTCCCAGTACAAAGAAAACAAAACAAAGAAGAAGAGGAGGAGGAGGAAGAGGAGGAGGAGGAAGAGGAGGAGGAGGAGAAGGAAGAGGAGGAAGAAGAGGAAGAGGAAGAGGAACAACTCATATAGATCAGTAGAATAAAATCGAAAGAACACAGATAAGCCCTCACAATGATCATTAACTGATATTCAAGGACAGTGCCAAGATGCCTCAGTGGAGTCCACGGCCCTCAGGAACTTAAAAGACAGAACAAAAAAACCTGGTTCTCAGCCTGAAGAGACCATAAGACATCTTTGACAAAAGATGAAGGAAGAAGAAGAATACTAACACTGCTTTCTCGACATGGTCCAGTGTGAAGGGGAACAAGAGACGGGGCAGGAAAAGGGAAGGAAGGGAAAGGGGATTTTAAAAAAGAGAATGAAAGGAAAAATAGGAACAAATCTTTTATAAATGGGCAAGGGTTGAAGGGAGAGGAAGGGAATGGGAAAAAAAGAAGAATTAAGATATGTACACATATAAATTCCCTATAATGAAGGTGACCATTATGTATGGAAAATATGTACTAATGAAAGAAAGAAAGAAAGAAAGAAAGAAAGAAAGAAAGAAAGAAAGAAAGAGAAAAAAAAGAAAAAAGAAACTAAGTAAGTTAGTTCTTCTATACGACCTCTTCTTTGGTAAAAATTTTAACTCCTAATGTTCCCCTGCGCCTATCTGTGACATGAATAGTTCACAAAGGCAGCCAATCCCAGACTCTCTGATGCTAAAATTTAGCCCACACCTGACTGACCCTTGCTAACTTTACAACCAATTTCACAGGCTCAACTAAACCAAAACCTAAGTTCTCAGATGGCATATTAAGTGGCAACATTCCGTCACTGAAAAAATTATAAAACTAAGCAAAGTAAATAAACTGCTAAGAAATGCTTACATCAAGAGCCACAGACTCATGTCACCACCTGAGGGCAGCAGCCTCTGAAGTCTCTTTCTGGGTTACACTAAGGATTCTACAACAAATATGTGAAAACCTTGTAAGTTAATCATAAATTTTCAGGCAACCATGTTAAAAAAATAAAAGAAATAGGTGGGATTCATTTGAATATATTTTATTTAGCCGAATTTGTCTAAAACATTAGAATTAACATGTAATCAATATTTTAAAATTAAGACACATTTTTCGCACTCAAAAGCTTCAAAATCCTATGTATATTTTACACCCACAACACATCCCAACTTAGATGCAAATTTTCTTCAGAAATATTTGATATACATTTACATTTCACAAAATACGCAGTCATAGTGGGGCGTGGTGGCGCACGCCTTTAATCCCAGCACTCGGGAGGCTGAGGTAGGCGGAGCGTTGTGAGTTCGAGGCCGGCTTGGGCTACAACGCGAGCGCAAGGCCGGCCTGAGCTTCATAGTGCGACCCTGCCTCAAAAAAACCAGGGCCGGGAGTTTGGCTCAGCAGCTTAAGTGCCTGTCTGGCAGGTGCAAGGTTGTGAGTTCAATCCCCGGTGCCGCAAAAAAAAAAAAAAAAAAACGCAGTCATAAAGGTAGTTTAACTAATTCATTATCTCAAACACATTTAAATGTCTTCCAGTAACTGAACTGATTATTAATCTTAAATTAATTAAAATTAAAAATTTCAGTTGTACTAACCATATTTTAAGAGCATAATTAGCCAAGTGTGGTAGTGGCTGGCTGCCTAGTGCAGTGGTACCTCGGTTCACAAACACTTTTGATTGCAAACATTTTGGTTCACAAACAAAAGCATTTGGCAAAATTTAGTTTCTGTTTATAACTCTGCATCAAGTGACAAATACAACTGCGGCCATCTTTTCTAAAATCTTGGCAGAATCTCAAGTTTGTGAACCGAGGTACCACTGCACAATTTGTCTGTTGTGAATGGAATTCCCAGTATAACAAATACTATTTTCAGCTCAACCTAGTCATTCTCCTTTATATAATAAGAAACTATTACTCTTATTTGCAATGTGCCCATAAAAACGAAAAAGTGGTGATCTGAAGGGAAATAGGTCAAACAGCAAAGCAGGAGTGGAAGGCTCAGCCTTGTCAGAGACAGCCATCCAGGGACCAGAAACAGAAACTGCAAGTTATTTTTATTCACTTGGGTTGTTCAATAAACTTTTAAATTTAGAATTAGAGATACAAAATCTTGTCCAACATGATAGTGAAATCAGCTCAGATCTAAACACAGTAGACATAATTCTTTAGACAACAAAGAGTTTAGGTTGTTTTTCACAAAGTGCCTTCAGAATTTACTTCAAGACAGTCTGAAACCACATTTTCAAGGAAGAATGAACATAAGCAGAATCAATCAGCTCATCTGATCAGGATTTTCTGATATCACAAGCATAAAATCTTCCGCACAGAATATGGTAAACTCCCCCAAAAGAAACATGAGACCTGCAAAGGGACATGATGGTCACTATGCCTATGCAAAACAACCCTAAAACTTCCCTTTCTCGCCAATCAGCAGCTTCTCTTCTCTTTCTTTTTAAAAATTTCCTCTGATACCAACTGATAAAGGAGACAGATCTGAGATTTTTAATACCCTGTCTCAATGATGAGTGGCTCTCAATAAAAAGCTCTGTCATGGTTGGGAGCACAACTCAAGAAAGAGAGGGCAGGGGCAGGGACAAGGGCGAGGGCTATGAATGAACAAAGGAAGGAAGGGGGAGGGAGGGAGGGAAAATGAAACTTTTTTGTTTTTTGCAAAAACCAGATGAAACAGTGTTGGTGTCTTAGACCAATTGGTCTCTCACTATCAATAGCTTGAGTACACAAAGACCTATATAGAAGAATGCTGATTGCAGCACTGTGTGAATAAAAAAAAAAAATGAGAAAACTGTAAACCACCACAATCAGAAGTGAGAGATAAACCATACAACCATGCACTGGGATATGAACAATTATTACATCTAAGGAAAAATATCGATACATTCTAACCAGGAAAGATGTCCAATGCTAACTGAAAAGATAACGTGTTTAAGATATTACTCTGTTTATGAAAACATAAAGGTTTCTTAACACACAAGTGTCCCCATATGTCTGACTGCTTACTGCCTATGTGGATACAAGCTTGGAATAAAGGAAGGTATTATCATCTAGATCTGGAAGTCCCCCAAAGCTCTCAGATGTGTAGAAGGTGGCTGGATTCCAGGGTGCTATGTTTGTCAGTGGATTCATCCATTCCTGAGCTCAGTAGTTGTGAAGAGCGGGGGCCGGCTGGGTGGTCACTGGAGGCGTGACCTGCAAGAGTGTTTCTCCCTCCCCAGCTCCTCCTTTCTCTCGCTGCTTTCTGTCTGCCACGAGTTGAACATCTTTTCCTCTATCATGCCTCTCTGCCATCCTGTTGCCTTACAATCAGCCAACCATGGATTGAAACTGTGAGCCAAAATAAACCCCTCCTCCTTTAAACTGTGGGTATCAGGCATTTTGTCCCAGCAATGGGAAACAGAAAGAGAAATAGATGTCTAATTATTGTATGCAAAGGATACGATCAAATAGGCAGAAAGAAGGACCTTTTTATTTACCTACTTTCTTTAAATTCAGGAATTAAGGATCCAACTTACTACTAAGGAAAGAAACCTGTTTGTCATATATTGTAAAGATCTAACCAATCTTTATTACCCACTCTTCTCTAGCTGGTATTCTTAAATCCAGACAGGGTTCCAAACTGCTCCCTGACCATACTGTGCTCATTCATGACTTGGTTCACGATATATCCCACTGGTATCAAGAAAGACTTCATTTCCCCATCTAGTCCTCATTTAACTTTTACTTTCTTAAAATGTTCTTTAAAGCAGTTAACTCTTGTTGACCTGAATGCCTATGATATGCCAGACATTCTTGTGACTTCTAAGCAATACTATCACATATTTATAACTTAATTTGGAATAGGTGTCCTTTAATGTTTGAACGAGAATATGAGACCAGGTCAATCACGTGGGTTGAATAACAGCACAATAATCTTAGATAACAGACTAAAAGTTCTTTAAATCATTTTATAACATTCCAACTATTTTTTATTTTGTAGCAACTTCTATAAGAAAATCTGAATTTACATTTATATTCTACAGTCATCAAATATATAATGTGTGAAGCAATTCCCCTTGAAAAAAAAATACGTAAGTCAACTTCTTGTCCCAAGACCTAAAATCAAGACACCCTCAAAACAAGAACTTGGTGAAGATGAAGCAAAAAAAAAAATCCCTGAGAATCAGAAGGGAACTGATAGGAAAACTAGAAACTACAGAGAAGTCAGGGAAATGGAGCACAGCACAGAAAAAAATGAAGCAGTCTGGAAAGCCAAACTATTAACAACTATACCCTAGAGTTTCTGGGGTCATCCTATCAAAGTGACTGGGTAGCAGACAGCTACAAGAGACAGTATCAGAAAGGGTGAAATCTAGACAAAAAACACCCCTAGAAGTTTGCACACAGGCCAGGAAGAACAAAGGGGTCCCACCTTCTGTGGTGAAAGCCAGACTAGTCATTTGTGGCTTTCAGAGGGCACTGGGTCTGACAGTGTTAGCACCGAGTCCAGCAGTCTGCCTACACTTCTGCCCCACTGCCTATATGTAGCACAGAACTCAGTGGTCCATTTACTTTCCACATCTACCACACCTACTTAGATAGTTTCCACTACCAGAGGTGAACGGACAGAGGGGCTTCTGGAGTCAGGGAGTGGAGGGATCATCACCAACACAAAGTCAGGCAGAGAAAGCCTTGACTTGGGGCACACAGAGGAACACAGAAATAGAAGCTGCCAGAATTACTATGCCCCTAAAGTAGAAATCACTGACCTACCACTCCCACTGAGAAAGGCAGGGCAGGATCTAGTGTTCATACACAAAAACATGCATGTGAAAACAAAATAGATCTTAGCAATGACTCACTACCGCTCCTGCTTATCTGAAGAATTTCAATACTGCAAACCCTGGACAGAAAGCACTCACTCAAAAATACCGATGAATTTTTTTAACCCATGTCTTTCTTACTTTTTTTTTTCTTCATTAGAGTTTCACACTTTCTTTTCTTTTTTTATATCTTCTTTATTTCTTTTGCTTGCTGCTTTTTCTTTTGTCTTCCTTTTCGTTTGTTCCTTTTTATTATTTTTATTAAATTCTATTCTTTTATTCCTTAATAGGTTCCTTTATATCACTTTTCTCTCTCCTTTCTCTTCTTTATTTTCAGATTTTATGTTTATCATTCTCCTGTTCTCCACCCAATCCATTTTTACTAGCATTACTATTAAGCCTTATTAATATTTAGAAATTCAGTGAACATATGCTACTATTATTGAATTCTTTTTATTGCTTATGGTGGTAACAGTTCTTGCCTTTAGAAGGTATTTACTGTATGCCTGTATTTGCTTTGTCTTTGTCTCTAATTTATAATTATACATCTCTTGTCTGTAGTTAAAGGTAGTACAGTGTTAACTTCTATTGGTTTTTATGGTACAGTCTGTCTTTGATTCTATTACTGTTACTGATTGTGTTGCTATTGCCAGGATGGCACAGTTGGTGCTACTAATTAGTTTTTACTGTATGCCAATATCTGGTTTGTCTCTGTGCCATCAATCTTGTGGCCCATTTCTGAGCCAAATATAACGCATCCTCTCTACCAAATTAACAGAAGTCAGATAATGTGAGAGGCAAAGGCCTACAGTTAGCCATCCAGAGCTGCACAACTGAAAAATAGACACTAACTAAAGAGATCTCCATACTAGCAACAGTCTTTCCACTAAAACAGACCTGCAAATATCATCCACCCACCCACCCACCTACATATACACACACACACACACACACACACACGCACACACACTTGAAACACAAGAAAATAAGGCAACAAAATGACTCCACAGCTAGACACCTGCCTTTTCCCTTGAGTCAGCGCCATTCACAGACTTCAGGGGAAGGGAACAAGAAGTCACCAAGAAGCAAGCTCTCCCTGCAAATCAACACCATGCATGGGCCACTGCAGGGAGATACCAGCCCCTTCCAGCGCATGGGCTGGGGAACAAGAAAAGCCTACACCCCACCACTACCACCAGAAGCAACTGGCTGATCCAGAGAAACACAGGCTGCAATGATAGCTGTTGGGGTAAAATACAGTTTCATGCTTGTAGTGTTTAGTTTTTCATTGACTTTGCAGGTCTAAAACTGGTAGTCTGATCATCCATTCAGAGGATAACAATACACAACGTAGAATCTATGTGGGATCTCCTTCTGAAGGTGGTAGCATTGTTGACTCCTTATTACCTTGTTTTGAAGTCCTGTATCATTTTCATTGTTTTGTTGGGTTGGGTTTTATTCCGTTTTATTGTTTGATTTTATTATATGCAGTGCCGTGGGCAGCTATTTCAAAGGTAACAAGATATATTATGGTAGACACTTTGGATTTATTCTTATCTTGTTTTGAAGTCCTTTACTGCAGTCATTGTTTTGTTTTTATTGGTTCTATTCTGTTCTGTTTTGTTTCATTTTTACTATGACTGAAAATATATGCAGCTATTTTGAAGACAACAAAAGGCATTATGGTAACTAATTTTGAAGTCCTGTGTCACTTACACTGGTTTGTTTTGATTGGCTTTATTCTGTTTTATCTTGCTTGGTTTTATTCTCTTTAAAATAAATATAAACAAGAAAACAAAATGATTCCAAAAACTTCCCAATCCTCCAAAACTAACCAATGGGGCATCAACATGGAAGAAATCAAATGCCAAAGAGATGAATTATATGAAATGGTAAGAGAAACAAAAAACAGATCAGTAAGAAGGTTGAAGAGCTCAAAGATAATACAACTAAACAAATAATGAACATAATAAAACAATCAATGAGCTTATGAAAGACTAATAAAAAACTAAGCTGAACACAATGATATAAAACATGAATGATCATTTTACAAAGAATTAGAGCCCAGAATATAAAAAACTCTACTGAAAGTATGGGAGGCCAGTCCTGGTGGTATGCACCTGTAATCCTAGCACTCTGAGGCCTGAGACAGGACTCCCACAAGTTTGAGGCAAGCCTTGGCTACAGAGTGAGTTCAAAACCAGCCTGCACTACATATTGAGATCCTGTCTCAAAAAATTAAAAACAAAACAAAGAAAATGCATGGACAGTAGATGGAACCAGAGTGAGCAGAGAGTGTCAAAACTAGAAGACAGGGCTGACACTGGTGACATACTCAGAGACACCTTAAAAAAAACAAAAAAACATGGAAAGTGGATTTGACAGCTGCTAGATGATACAAAGAAGATTAAGACTACCTGGAATGAGAGAAAAATCAGGAGATAGTAAAAATCGCATAAAAAACCTATTTGGAAAAAGAGTAACACAAAACTTTCCAACTATGGAGAAAATTTAACATACAGATAAGCATGGCATATAAACTCCAAGTAGCCACAATCAGAAAACAACTTCTCCATGACAAATCACAGGCAAAATCCTAGAAGTCCAACACATAGATGGAATTCTAAAATCTTTTAGAGAAAAGCAACAAATCACTTATAAAGGTAAACCCATGAGAATCACAGCAGACTAGCTGGGCGTGGTGGCACATGTATTTAATCCCAGCACTCTGGAGGCTGAGATAGGAGGAGCACTGTGATTTCAAGGCCGGCTTAGGCTATAATGCAAGTGCAAGGCCGGTCTGAGCTACATAGTGCGACCCTGCCTCAAAAAACTAGGGCCAGGAGTTTGGCTCAGTGGTTTAAGTGCCTGTCTGGCAGGCGCGAGGTTGTTGAATTTGATCCCCGGTGCCATAAAAAAAAAAAAAAAAAAAAAAGAATCACAGCAGACTTTTCAACACGAACTTAAAAGGCCAGGAGAGCTTGGAATGAAGTATTCTGAGTCCTAAATGAGAACAAATTTCAACCCACTCTGATATATCCTGCAATCTTATCTTTTCAAAACTCATGGGAAAATATGGTATTTCCATGATAAAGACATCATAGTAAAACATACACTAGAGGAAAGATACCTTCTTTACCAAGATATGAAAATCCAAAAAAAAAATAAATAAAAGAACAAAATAAAAGATTATAGAAAGTAAGGAGATACGTGGTTTTCAAGTAGGCATGAGAAAAAGAGAGGGAAGAGCTAGACATGGTAGCACATGCTTGCAATTCCACTATTTGGAAGGCTGAGACAGGAGGATCGCCACAAGTTCCAGGACTACATAGTGAGTTCAAAGCTAGCCTGGACTACATAGCAAGACTCTGTCTCAAAAAACAAAAAACAAAACAAAGCAAGAAAAGAGATGGAAAGAGAGGCTGAAGAGGAAAGGCATAAAAATACTGAGATGTGTTATGTCCATGTACCAACTCCACATAAGAAATGTAAATCATTATGTACTGCAAATATGTTCTAATTAAAAAACAGCTAAGTGGATAAATAAAATGTAGTATTCAAACACACTGGAGTACTAATCTACCATGAAAAATAAACTTCAGTCATTTGTAGCAAATTAGAGGCAATTTAAGACCATAATGTTAAGTGCAATAAATCATATACACAAGCTCAAAGATCACATGGCTTCTCTTACATGAGAAGCCCAAAATACAAATAAAGAGCAAAGTAAAAGATACATCATAGAAAATAGGAAAATAGAACTTTATTTTATTTTTCATGTTTTGAAATTGGTCTTGCTGTGTAGTTCAGGCTGGTCTTAAACTCACTATGTATTCCAAGCCAGTCTCAAGCCTGTGGCAATCCTCTTGCTTTAACCTTCCAAGCTCCAGGATTAGAAGTGTGTGCCTCCACACCTGGCTTGGAAGTAGAACTTCTGGAAAATGGAAATAAACCAAGAGACACAATGGGGGGGGCGGGTAAAAACAGTTCAGAGATACATAATATGTACCAACTCTACACAATGAATGTAATCATTATGTACTGGAAACATGTACTAATATAAACCCAAAAAATCACCTACTGATATCAATTAGAGAAACAAAACTAAAAAGAAAGACCATGACAAATAAAGCTTATTAAAATAAATATTATTTCAATCATGAAAATAAACTAAGATATAATTATTTAACATTTTGTTCATAATCAAACTCAAAGGACCTTAAGTCTTTAAATTATCAAAACATTTCTTTAAGAAGATTAAAAATGGTGGTGTGGCCCTTTTGTCAAAGATACAGTGGCTGAGTGAGTTTGAAGTTGTTTCTGCCTCTTCTCATCTGTTCCATTGACCCTCAGGTCTCTTTTTTTTCCAGTACCATCCTGTTTTTATAATGGTAGCTCTGTAGTATAATTTCAAGTCAGGGATTGTGATGCCCTAGGGCCAAACACATTTACAGGAAGAGAGAAAGCCTCTTTAATAAATGGTACTAGAAAAATTGGCTTTCCACATGCTGAAAACTAAAACTAGACTCCTGTCTATCACCATGCACTAAACTAAAATAAAAATGCATCAACGATGTACATATTAAAACAGAAACACTGCTGGAAGAGAAAATAGGTAGAACTCTTGAGGACATAGGTATAGGCAAAGTTCATGAACAAAACCCCAATCACATGGGAAATACTACAACGAATCATTAACTGAGATCTCATCTTATTAAAAAGCTTTTGCACAGCAAAAGAAATCATCAACAGAGGGAAGAGACAATCCACAGAGTGGGAAAAAAATCTTAGCAAGTTGTTCTTCAGACAAGAAGACTAATATCTAGAACATATAAAGAATTGAAAAAGCAAAATGATTCCCCAGATGCCATAAATGGGCATCTGAAATGAAAAGACACTTCTTAGAAGAAGTAAAAATGGCAAATAAATACATGAAAAAAATGTCCAACATCATTGATCATTCGAGAGATACAAATTAAAACAACACTGAGATTCCATCTCACCCCAGAAAGAATGGCTATCATCAAGAAATCGACCAATGACAAATGCTGGCAGGGCTGCGCGAAAAAAGGAACCCGTCTCACTGTTGGTGGAAGTGCAGACTGGTGCAACAACTGTGGAAATCAGTATAGAGGTTCCTCTAGAACTATGACTAGAGAGGTCCAATTTGACCCAGCTACTCTCCTCGGTAGCTTCCTCAAAAAATTGAAAGCATCATACTTGGTCAGGCAGGAAAACCCGTTACACCTCTGTGCAGAAGAATAGACCCTTATCTCTCACCATATACTAAATTAAAATCAAAATGGATCAAAGAGCTAAACATTAAATCAGAAACATTAAACCTACTGGAAGATAAAACAGGTAAAACAGTAGTAGACATAAGTATAGGAAAGTATTTTCTTTTTTTTTTTTTTTTTTGCAGCACCGGGGATTGAACTCACAACCTCGCGCCTGCCAGGGCAGGCGCTTAAGCCGCTGAGCCAAACTCCCGGCCCTAGTTTTTTGAGGCAGGGTCGCACTATGTAGCTCAGGCTGGCCTTGGGCTCGCTTTGTAGCCCAAGCCGGCCTCAAACTCACAACGCTTCTCCTACCTCAGCCTCCCGAGTGCTGGGATTAAAGGCGTGCGCCACCACGCCCGGCTAGGAAAGTATTTTCTAAGCAGTACCTTAATCACACAAGAAATAGCAGCATGAATCAATAAATGGGATTATATCAGACTAAAAAGCTACTGCAGAGCAAAAGAATCAATCAGTGGAGTGAAGAAACAACCTACAGAATGGGGAAAATATTAGCCAGAGGGCTAATATCCAGAACATACAAAGAACTCAAAAATATTAAATCACCTAAAATTAAAGAACCAGTCAAGAAATAGGCAAGAGAAATGAACAGACACTTCGCAGAGCAAGAAATACATATGGTCAATAAATACATGAAAAACGTTCAACATCTCTCGTCAAGAGAAACGCAAATTAAAACAACCCTAAGGTTCCACCTTACTCCAGAAAGAATGGCAACCATTAAGAAATCAAACAATAACAAATGCTGGCGAGGCTGTAGTGAAAAAAGAATCCAGGGCTGGGAGTTTGGCTCAGTGGCTTAAGCACCTGTCTGGCAGGTGTGAGGCTGTGAGTTCGATCCCCGGTGCCACAAAAAAAAAAGAAAAAAAAAAAAAAGAAAAAAGAATCCTCCTGCATTCTTTGTGGGAACATAAACTAGTACGACCATTACGGAAATAGGTATGAAGCTTTCTCAAAGAACTGAAATTAGAAATTCCATATGACCCACCTATCCCCTTGTTAGGTATCTTCTCCAAAGAGCTTAAGACATCATACTACAGTGTCACATGCATACCAATGCTTATAGTAACACAATTCATAATAGTTAAATCCTGGAAGGAGCCTGCATACCCATCAACAGATGATTGGATAAAGAAAACGTGGTATCCATATATAATGGAATAGTACTCAGCTATAAATAATGATACATTGAGACATTTCCAGGAAAATGAATGCACCTGGAAAATAAAATGTTGAATGAAATAAACTAGACACACAAACTTAAATACCATATGATACCTCTCATTTGAGTGAGGCAAAGTACAAAGAGAAGAATAAAGGATGGAGAGAAGGGGACAGGGGGACCAAAGGAACAAATGTAAGGGCTGCAGAAAAGGGAGAGAGGAAATAAGGAGAATAAAAATATGCCATATACAGGAACCTAACAATCTCAATTTTGTAAACATTACATCCCATAACATAAGCTAAGATTAATAACATCAACAAGAATGAAAACTGGGATAGGGAAACTGGGGGGAGGGGCGGCAGTTAATTAAAAGAAACAAGCAGTAGTATGTACATGTAATCATTTCCCAGTAAACTGCATATACTGCACATATGCACTAATAAAATTTAAAAATTTTAGAAAAATCCTCTAGCACTATCTCCACTCAGCTTGAAGCAGTTACAGGTGTGACCACTTCATCCCTTGTCAATGATTTGACCTTCCTGATTCAGCAGGGAAAATACGGTGACAAAAAGAGTTAAAATTCTCAGCACCCAAACTTCTTTGATAACACACTTCTGCCCTGCACCTACAGCCATAAAACACTGCACAAGAAAAAAGTAAATACAAAAACAATCCTTTCTTTCCATAAGCTAAAGGGACAAACAGATTATCCTGGGACCTGTGGGAATAGGGTCAAGCATTCCAACTTCAAGGCTGACTCCAACCTGTCCCTGCCCAGTCTGCTGGGACCTGCTGCTGATGACTAGGTAGACACAAGTTCCGAAGTTCCATCACCAAAACAGACCCAGTGTTTATCTGATGGCACCAGGTAAGCCAATTTCTTTTCTTTTGAATGTGGGCGCATAGGGCTGGGGATTTAGCTCAGTGGCTTAAGCACCTGCCTGGCAGGCACGAGGTTGTGAGTTCGATCCCTGGTACCCAAAAAAACAAAAAAAAAAAAAAAAACACCTGAATGTAGGAGCAATATATTCAGTTTTATGGACCCATTCAGAACCTTGAGTCCCCTCTTCCATCTCTACTTAGCTCCAAACCACTCTTTACCAGGCCTCTGTTTCACTTCACTTTAAAAAGTTTTCACACATTCCTTTCTAGTACTCTCAACCTGACCTACCCCATAAAGGAATGAGATACACTTTCAAAATTACATTCCACCACTACCATCCAGAGCTCCCCAACCTTTGCTGCTACTCTTCTCCTTAGCCCCATCCCCACAACCCACACAAACTTACCTTGCATTCTACTCCACGTCAATCCCATTGTTTGGGGCACTGAACCCCCCCTCAGTTGCTTCTCATCACAGTCCTGTGATTACCCTGAAAAACTCCATCGCCTTCCCCAATGAGGCACAATATCCCATAGGCCATCTGGGACTCCAATGTACTATCTCCACCCTCCTTCCTCTCTGCCAGGCTTCTTACACCCACCAATTCTCCTTACAACACTCCTATTCTAGCTGTAAAAACACCAAATGGGACCTGTGGTCTAGTTTAGGCCCAGTGCACTATGGATGAAGCCTCCCGACTCATCAGCCCCCTAGTGTCTAATGCCTACAACATCCTTTCCTCAATACTGCCAGACGCCTCTCACGTTACAGTTCTCAAAGATGCTTTCTGTCCCTCTTGACCTGAGTTCCCAAAATCTTTCTGCCGTTACCTGTACAGATCCAGACACTAAAACCCTCCACAACTCACCTGGACCATTCTTCCTCAGAGTCTCATAGCTGCCCATATCTTTTTGGACAGGCACTAGCCAAAGACTTCTGACTTTTTCCAAAACCCTAGCTGCCTTTTCCACTACGTTAGTGCACAGCTGCATAGCCCTTCTCTGAACCTGTGCATAACACTCACTGTTTAATTCCTTAGTTTCCTAGTAAACAAAAGGATACCACTTATCCCCAGGCAAGAGCCAGTTCTTTCAGACTGAGGCCACCTACCCTGGGCTTCATAATCACCCCTACCCACATAAAACCCTCATTTCTCAGATTCCCTTACCACTATCAAAATCTGATCTCCACTCCATTTAGAGGCTTGCCAATTACTTTCCGCTGTGGATTTCAAACAATGGTCTCACAGCTAAACCCCTACGATGAAGCCAACTCAGGAAACCCCAGTCAACCTCTCCTCTCTGTCTTGTTTTCAGACAGCTCAGGTTGGCCCTTACTTCCGTGCCAGCACTCAATCTCCCCAACCTCCATAAACCTTTCCACTTACGTGTAGATACCAACAAGGGGACTAGTTTTGGTGTCCGTAGCTCAAGTTCTCAACACAGAAATACAACCTACAGCTACTTCTCAGACAAAACCATCCTGCTGTGGCTGAGCTGTCGCAACACTTTACTGGCAGCAGCTCTCCTAATTATAGAAAAATCCAGGCTTATTATATTCCAACATCTTACCTGGCGTACCTCTCATTTCTTATAGCTTATGCTTACTCACCAAACCATTTCTACAATTTCCCTACTCACCTATAAACAATTCATGCCACAATCTTAGAAAATCCCAATGTCTCCTTTGAAAGATGCCCTAACTTTTTTTTTTTTTTTTTTTTTTTTTTGCGGCACCGGGGATTGAACTCACAGCCTTGTGCCTGCCAGGGCAGGCGCTTAAGCCACTGAGCCAAACTCCCGGCCCTGGTTTTTTGAGGCAGGGTCGCACTATGTAGCTCAGGTCAGCCTTGTGCCGCGTTGTAGCCCAAGCCGGCCTCGAACTCACAACGCTCCGCCTACCTCAGCCTCCCGAAGGATGCCCTAACTTTAACCCCACTACCCTGCTCCCAACCTCCAAAGCCAACCTTAATATTCCATCCCATTACTATACAGAAATTCTTGATCATTTCGACTCATTTCCCAACATTTCTAATATAGCCCTCCCAGAACCAACCCCCAGATGGTTTATAGATAGGCATGCTGTCAAGACAGGCAGCATTTCTAGAGCTGGATGTGACATAATCACCCTTAAGAATACCACAGAACAGGACCACTACGCCCAGGAACAACCTCCAAACACGGAGAACTCATTGTTCTAATCCAGGCACTGGCCCTAGCCTCTAATCTATGAGTCAACACATGCACGGGTTCAAAATGTGCCTATCAAATCTTTCTCTCACTTGCCCCAACAAAGAGAGAGAGAATATCTTACCACCCAAGGATCACACACAGTAAATGGGCCACTGATCCTCAAATTATTATAGGCAGCCACCCTTTCCCAACTGTCAGGCCATCAACAGGAGATTCCCTGTAATCACAAGGAAATCACAAGGCAGATTGGGAAGCCAAACTACAGGCCACCAAGTCCCTATACGACTTCGACTACTCACCTTACCAATATAGGCCCTTCTACCACTCAAAGGAAGAAAAATAACAACTTATTCTTTAGGGTACCTCCTTCCAGAATGGATGGTTCCTTAAAAAAGGAAAGTTTATCCTCCTTCAACATCCTCACCCTCCTCCTAACCATTTTCATGCTGGAGCTAAGCCTCTCACCCTCCTACTTTTCAACTGTACAATGCACCCTCACCTAGTGGCAGGCATAGCTTACACCACCAAATTATGTGACATTTGCCAAAAAAAATCTCCTCCAAGGTCATCTTAGGCCTCCCTCCCCTGCCACCCACCAGGCAAGAGGACTGACTTTGAAACAAGATAGACAAATAGCCTTCAGCCGTATTGCTCCTACCAAAACAACAAAACACCTATTAGTTCTAATAGATACCTTCACAGGATAAATACAGACTTTTTCCTGTACCTCAGAAAAGGCAGATGTATTTTTCCACATCCTAAAGAACAAAAATTATTTCTCAGTTTAATCTCCCTTTCTACAATCAGACAATGACCCAGCGTTCACCTCCCAAGTAACTCAGGAAATTTCAACTTCTCTTAATGTAACCTAGAAACTTGACACCCCCTATAGGCTGACACCCTCACACAAAGCTGAAAGGCCAAATGGACTACTAACAACCCAGCTCACCACACTCAGATCTACTATGAGCCCAAAAGACACCGGTAGATCTCCTGCCCACCGCCCTCCTGCACATCCATGCCACCATCCCACTCGCCCATTTACCCCATCTCCTCAACCCACTGGAACTAATGTATGGGTGTCCCTTTGTTTTCCCCAACATTCCCCTCAATACTTCCTCCTCCAGAGGCGCTCTTCCATGGCTCTTTCTAATCTGTCAACTTCTTTGAAACTTTGCTAAGACCTCACTCCGCAAAGCTGATAACAACTCCACTCCTTTATCAGTCCTCCCTGGAAATAGGGTCTACTCCAAAACCCTCGAATCCAAACTACTACAGTCAAAATGACAGGAACCTTATTGTTAACCACACCAATGGCCACAAAACTTTGGGGTCTTCCCTCTAGGATCCACTTCTCTAGACTAAAGCTCATCTCTGAAAAAAGCTCAACTTCACACATTTCTAACAGGTGGAAATCACAACTTCTGACTCCTACATCTCTCTACTTAATAGCCAACCCAGAAGAAACCAGTCAACAAAATCAAACCAGGAAACCATGAGCCAACCCAAAACCAGGCTTCTACTGCTCTATGACCTTGTTCTACTCCCTCTCAAAGATTACCTCTCCCATGGATAAAACAGAAGCTCCTCTCCTTTCTGTGGGACTGTTGTTTACAAAGAAATTTCATAAATTTTTCTCCTGATAACCTTAAGCCTGGCTAAAGGTCCTCGTATGCCACTAGCTCTCAATTTGTCCACCCCTAAACTCACCATGACCTACCCAATTTTCGTAACCTCCTATTTTTCTCAGTAACAGCAGTCCCTATAAAGGATTTACTTCTGACCTGAAATTAGAACACTCCCTCTATCTCACCTTCAATCTTTTAAATAGGATAAATCCCTCTCTGACCCAAGATCGCTAACTGTGCCTGTCTCTATCATCCTTGGGTTTTGTTTGGTTGGTTTGTTTTTTTTTTAATCATCTTTGGACTATATGACAATCCCTACACCCAAATCAACCTGGATAAACACTCAAGCACAACTTGCTCCACTAAAGGACTTAGGCTTACCCTTCAAAGATCAAGGCAATATTCTCCTTAATTTCTTGACAAAGGTTGGATGAAATACACCCAGGTCATAATTTTACAATAAAAAAATTTACTTTTGCATTACATTAACTAGTTGTGCATCATTATAGCTGCATGGGGTGGGGGTGGGGGAATACAGGAAGTGATTTTTGCGTTTGCCCACTTGTGTGACAAACAGCAATTTCACTCCTAGGTATATATTTGAGAGAATTAAAAGCTTACACCCCTACAAAAACAGTTCAGCTGGTAGAGCAGAGGACTGTAGACCTGACAAAGACTTGTTCTAGAATATTCTCAGCAGCTGTGTTTAAGATAAGGAAGAACTGGAAACAACACAGATGTGTCCACCTACAGAAAGACTGAATACACTGTGTTGTATCTATACAATGGAATTTACCCACTACTGGTACACTCAAGACACAGATGAATTTCAAAACACTGTACTGAATGAAAGCAGTCTTATGAAGAAGAGGACACACTATATAATTCAGTCTCCACATTCCCAGGTCTGTTTCTCTGCTCTTTTTGCAGACATGGTTTCAGGCTGCCCCACAGAAGAGAATCTGGCGGAGAGCCTGCGCTGGAAGCACCCAGGTATGATGATCACTCCCATCAGTAAGTGTTTATGGGCCTGGCACCATCCTGAGAGTTGAGTACCATTTCTGGTTTATGGGTGAGAAAACTGGGCCTCAGACAGAGCATATGATTTACCCACGGCTATACAAAAAATATTAACGACTGTCTTCTTTCCAGAACAGCACATGGTGTCTCCCACCAAGGTGCTTTTGTCTGGAGGAAAGGGGTAGAGAGCAGAATGTTAGAGAAAGGAAACCACTGTCTTGCAGATCTTTTTTATGGTAGAGATTACTTTCTTCTTCCAACCACTGAGCTACATCCCCAACCCTTTTTATTCTGAGATACAGTCTCACTGAGTTGCCTAGGCTGGCCTTGAATTTACAAATCTCTTGCCTCCCAAGTAGCTGAGAAGATAGGCATGTGCCCCACCATACCTGGCTTGTAACAGGATTTTGGAGGCAGGTCTGCAGCACCTATAATGAACTTCCTAGTAGAAAAAGTTACTTTGTGAGATGAAGATACAAACTTCTTTATAGAATATTTTTATGACATGGATCAGAGAAGCCAAAGAAGCTGCAACAGTGAGAGACAGCAAGAAATGACAGATAGACAAGTAAAGAATAAAGACCTTGATTAAGATGAGGAAGAAAACAATAATATTTGATAAATATTTGACTAGTGGAAATGCTACAAAATGATCATGTATGTTTGAACATGGAAGATACTAGATTCTTGCCACAAGTGAAACCTATTGAACTGCATGCCAACAATGCAATAGAATGTTGAAAATTGTAACAGATGAATTTGGAAAACAACTGATAAAACACCAATTACAACAGAGAAAGAACAATAAGTATCTGCCCAAAGAACTCTGCAAAAGAATTCTGGAGCAGACTGGAGAACAGACAGGTAAAACATCACAAGAATCTCCTAACGAAATAACAAGACCAGTGACTTGACAAGTTTGTCCCACAAAAAAAGACAGGAAAATAAAACACATGTGCTATTGCTGTAAGCAATACTTGTGTATGGAACAAGCTGTTTTTAAGTATGAAGACTTGTTTTGGGTGTCATAATTAAAATAACTGAAATTGAAGTAAAGATTATTTTTGTTGTACAGCTTTATTTTTATTTTCATTGTAGTTCATATAGGAATTTATTCATACTGTTATTTTTTAGGTTTTAGAAACAAAAAAATGGATATTGAAAATGTTGATGTTTATTATAAACATTAAATAAATATTTAATATTTTATTGATATTCTATTTTCCTGGTACTTAAGAATTCTTAGAAGGTTCTTCATGCTCATTTTTAGTAGCCTAAGATGTCATATAAGAAATCTATAGGGGACCATGTAGAGAAGTCATAGGAAGGCCAAGAAGAAAGGCCAATAAAAGACAAGGTGGCCATGAGACAGACAGACTGACTGAGGAAACCAGAGATAGAGAGAGAGAGAGACAGATTCAGTCCCTTCAGCGCCCCAGCTGAGCCTGTCTTCCCAGTGAAGCCCAGGAGGCACTGGCCATGTGAGCAGTCATTTCAGATGTTCCAACCCACTTGAGCCCTCAGATAGCCCCCCGGCCAGCATCCTGTGATGTAGAAGAATTATTTAGCGGGTGCAGTCGCTTAGAATTGTCAGTAATAAATTCCTCATTGTCTTAAAACCTTTAAATTTTGGGATGACTTTATGTACCAATAAATAACAAAACAGTGGGAGAAGGGATCTTAGGCTGCATCACAAGATGTAAATGGCAGTTCCCCCCAATGCCCTGATTTTGAAATGATCTCTTTCTGTTTCTGTCTTTGTCTGTCTGTCTGTCTGTGTCTCTCTCTCTATTAGGGACCAAACCCAAGGCCTTGAACAAGTGCTGTGCCACTGAGTTACACTACTAGCCCACTGCTGCTCTCTCTGTACTTAAGACTCAAGAGCCCTGTAGTTCAGAAATTTATACATCAAATTTGCCAATGAATACTGACCTTAGCATCCCAATTGGAACATTCAAGATACACACCCTGATATAGTTCAAGTATAAAATTTGTGATGATCCCTTGGTCCAGTATCTCGACTCCCGGTAGAAAACTTTTCCATCGAGCCTCTGCCTTATCTAGGAAATTTTCTTTCTTATCTTATTCTGTAAAGTCTGTTTGCAGTTTTTGAGAAGTATAATTACAATTCCTTCTGCAGAATCCTTCCAGCAGATAAAATATCAACCACTACTGAGTCATTCTTGTCTGCTAATGATTTTAATAAGATTAAATTACAAATGATCATTTACAAATTACAATTGATTAATTACAATTGATTAATTCATTAAAATAAATAAATCTGGGCTTTCAATTGGAAGTCTCTGTTGTGGTCTCCATGACCTTCCTTCTAAAAGCTCATTAGAATTTAAAGATGAAAATGTGTAATATTCTTGAAAATCAACACTGATGAACAACATGTTGTGATACTGTAAGAGTTTACTAGATGCAATAAAATTCATAAAAATTAAAAAACAGAAACACTCCTAAAAAATAAATATGGGCCCCCGTAAGCAACATGCTGGTTCGGAGGTCTGGCTAAATTGGTAGCAACTAAGGAGCATTAAGCAACTAAATGCTAGTATTGTTTCATTGATTTTGCAGGCCTCGGGTCAGCAACCTGAGCGTCTCTTTGGAAGATGACAGTAGGCAAAGTTGCAAATATGGGGGATTCTCTTCTGTCTTGTCTTCGAGGCCCATTATGGTTCTCACTGTTTTGCTTTACTCTGATCATTATTTTTTTTTTTGCTTTATTTTGTATTCTGTTTTTATTGGTTTTATTCTGTTTTGTTTTTGGTTCAATTCTACTATACCTGTTGGAATGGTCAGCTATTCTGAAGATAACAAGATATACTATAGTAGCTATTGTTTTCATAGTATCTTTCTTCAAAGTTCTATACCAGTTCTGCTGCTTTGTTTTGATTGACTTCGTTCTGTTATGTTCTGCTGGATTTTACTATCTTTAAAATAAAAAATAAATAAATAAATAAATAATTATAGGTATTAGACATCCACCTTCCACTCCTTTTCAAGAAACTTAATCTTACTCGTGAACAGGTACATCACAGCCGACAGCCTTGGCAGACAGGACCACCAAACTCTTTCAGACATATTTCACTAACTTCTCTACAACCGCCCACCCAATTATTAGTCCCATCACCCTTGACACTCCCCTTTCCTATCAGGCCGCCTCTGTATAGACCATGAGCCAATGCTTCACAGTCCCTTCACTGGGAATGCTTCTCAGCGTAACCACACCACCACTACCAGGAGTCCAGAGACTATCCGTCTTATCTTACCTCATCCCACCTGAGGCAAATAGAAAGTTCACCCAACCCAACTGGCTTTCCAGACCAACCACTGTGTCAGTCTCTTCCCCAGGTCTGATTACTCACAAACCCTCTACCTCTTTCTATGGAATCTCATCAACATCTATTACCATCTCACCCTCCAATAACTTTATTAGCTCAATCTATAATAGGGGCCTCCTTGGCTGGTTCCATCTTGGTTGGGAAAGTGAGCCAAGACCTTCATTCAGGGCACCTACATTTTTTGTTTGTTTTGTTTTGTTTTTTGTCTTTTTGAGACAGGGTCTCACCATGCAGTTCAGATTGTCCTTGAATTCACTTTGTAGCCCAGGCTGGCCTCGAACTTACAGTGATCCTCCTGCCTCAGCCTCCCAAATGCTGGAGTGCTAGGATTACAGGCATGCACCTCCACGTCCAGTTAGGGAACCTATACTTTACAACACCTTTTGCCACTATACCTCATGACTTGCCTATTCCAATCAGGAATCTTCTTTCTTGGCAGTCAGGAATCGTACCTGTGCCTTAGTCTATTCCCCAATATCAGTGTTGTCTCCAGCAACCACCCCTCCCTGTTCCCATCACTGACCACACTCACCAAAAAAGGGCAGTCGTAGCCGGGCATGGTGGCGCACGCCTTTAATCCCAGCACTCGGGAGGCTGAGGTAGGTGGAGCGTTGTGAGTTCGAGGCCCGCTTGGGCTACAACGCGAGCGCAAGGCTGGCCTGAGCTACATAGTGCGACCCTGCCTCAAAAAACTAGGACTGGGAGTTTGGCTCACTGGCTTAAGCGCCTGCCCTGGCAGGCGCGAGGTTGTGAGTTCGATACCCGGTGCCGCAAAAAAAAAAAAAAAAGGGCAGTCACGAGTAATATCAGTAGCGTTGCCCCCTGGGGTGGAAGGACAGACCAGTTGTCTCATCTTCTACTGAAGCTTATCACAGGACCTACAGGGGAACCTCAATAAAATTTCACAACACCTAACCAACATCCAGGACCTGTGGGACCATTCCTGTTCTGCACCATCAAGTGCCTCATCCAAACAGCACTCCAAAACCTTACCCAACCAGGTGGACGACACCCTTCTCCTCGAAAAACTCAGACACCAACAAATCCCTCATGACAGGAAGAAATACAAACCTAGACTGCATCCCAGACAGCAGGAAGTAACCAGCGAACAAGCAACATGGTTTCCAATCTTCCTTTCCCTGTCCCCAACATTTCTCTCTTAATTTTTAAATTTTTTTTATTATTACTATCTTTCTCTTTCAGTATAACAAAAGGCAAAACTGTTATCTTAAAGTTCTGCCTAGTGGCCTAACTTTCAACCTAGGTTGAGCCGGACGTGGTGGCGCACGCCTTTAATCCCAGCACTCGGGAGGCTGAGGTAGGAGAAGTGTTGTGAGTTCGAGGCCCGCTTGGGCTACAATGAGAGTGCAAGGCTGACCTGAGCTACATAGTGCGACCCTGCCTCAAAAAAACTAGGGCTGGGACTGGGAGTTTGGCTCAGTGGCGTAAGCACCTGTCTAGCAGGCGTGAAGCTGTGAGTTCAATCCCTGGTGCCTCAAAAAAAAAAAAAAAAAAAAAAAACAGCCTAGGTTGAAACCAGCTCACTAGAAAAAAGGAAATTTAAACCCTCCAGGCTTCTCTCTCCACCCTGACCTCAGTTTCTCATACTGGATCACAGACGCCCATACCATACTTTTCTAATGAAAACATGTACTTAGCATAACGGTAGCCAGCTGTGCAACTCAGTGGCTACACTGGAGGAATACAGAAAGCAATCTTTCTATTCACTCACTTGATATTACAAATGGCAAGGTATATACATGTGTGTCAACTGTAAATGGGTGAGTTTTACCCATGTTACGTGCTGTTAATTTTGTGGGTTGTTGTTTTGGTTTTGGTTTGGTTTGGTTTACTTATTTATTTATTTATCTTGTCTTTTTGAGACAGGGTTTTGCCATGGAGTCAGGCTAGCCTTGAACTCGCTTTGTAGCTCAGCCTGGCCTCAAACTCACAGTAACCCCCCTGCCTCAGCCTCTGGAGTGCTGGGATTATACACTATGCCTAGTGTATAATCTTTTTTAACTAAATGTTTTCTTTTTATTTTTCTTGTAGTATTAACCTAATTCAGTACAGTGTCACATGAAAATCCACTTTTACAACTTTGGGAGGAGGCTGAAAGTGATTCACCAGGTGACTAGGCTACCAGTGATGACTCGGACCATGTAAGCCAAAGAGGCTAGCAATATATGACAGATATGACAGACAGATTTATGACAGATAGAGAAGTGCAAGATAAAGACCTTGACTCAGATGAGGAAGAAAATAGTAATATAAATAAATATTTGACTAGTCAAAACGCTACAAAATGGTCATGCATACCTGAATGATCCAATGTTAGAACTAGGTCAGAAAATGTTATTAGGTTCTTGCCAGGGGTGAAACCTACTGGACCGAACACCAGTACTGTAATTCAATGTTGAAGTTGTTAGTGATGGTCAATATACTGCAGGATGTTTGGAAATACACTAATAATGAAATACAAGAAAGCATTTGATATGCATCAATAGCAATACTCAAAAATACATTTATCATGACACCTCACTATCTGAACTAAACGGCTTCATAGCAGGACTTCATTATTCTAATCATTATAATCCAAAGGATATATGGAGAAGTGACACGTGTAGTGTCGAGATTTTTAGAATAATGATACTCAAAAGATTTGGTTTCCCTCCAAATTGCCTACGTTTTGACCACAAAAAGACCTACCAAGAAAGAAAAAAAAAATCCAACAATTTGGCTTTTATTCACCCACTGGTTGAAAGTTTTGTTTTGAACTGAACTGAAGAATAACTTGCATCATTTTGTGGTTGTTGAAGTTTTTGGCAATATATGCCAAGTAAACCTCCCAAATATGGTGTTAAAATACAGGCCCTGGTAGATATGAAAACATTTCACACCTTGTATTTGGAAATTTTTCTTAGAACTCAGATCTTTCTTCATGTAGTAATAAACAGTATGACTTTGTGAATAGACTTATTACACCTATTTCAAAAAGTAACACAAATGTCACATTTGACAACTGGTTTACTAGTTACCCATTAATGTTATAATTGCTAAAAGAATACCAGCTGACCAGCACAGGAACTATTCCAATAACTAAGCTGAGATTCCTGAAAAAATGTTGCAAGTTCACAACAGAGAAATGCATAGTACAATCTTTGGATTTAAGAAAGACTTAACATTGCTCTCCTAAATGGCAAAGAAAAACAAAAGTGATACTGTCAACATCTCACCATGATGATAAGATTGACAGTGAGGCCAGGCATGGTGGTATGTGCCCCCCAGGAGGATCCTGTGAGTTCAGCGCCAGCCTGTGTTACGTTGTGAGTTCAAGGTTCACTCTCAAAACTAATAAACAAACGAAGACTGACAGTAAATCCTCAATACAAATAAAGCCAGAAATGGTCACATTTTACAACAAAATGAGAGGCAGAGTAGATGCTGTTGACCAAAGTTAGGCAGCAACTATATCATCACTCCAAACACAAAACATTGGCCAATGGTTGTGTTTTACGCCATCCTAAATTTGTGAGGGATAAAAAGTTTCATAGTTTACAAAGAAAATGACAAGCACAAAATATCACGGAGAAATTTTCTTAGAGGATTGGACTGGAATTGATAATTGATCAATTACAAGAAAGGAAGAATGGTACATATCTCCCCAAAGAATTCAACAGAGCAGACTGGTGAGCAGACAGATAAAACATAACAAGAAACTCCTAAGAAAACAGGAAGACCAACAAGATGTCAGATATGTTCTACCAAAGAAGACAGAAAAACAAAACTCACGTGCTATCAATGTGACACTTGTGTATGGAACACGCTGTTCTCATGTATGAAAGTTGCCTTAGCTGTGATAACTGAAGTAAAGATGATTTTTGTGGTAGAGTTTTGTTTGTATTTTCACTGTAGTTCACATAGGAATTTACTTCCACTGTTGTTTTTAGATCTTGTAAGCAGGTAGGCAGTTGATGGTGAAAATGTTCACCTTTATACTAAACACTCAGTATACAGTTGACATTTTTTTTTTTTTTTTTTTTTTTTGCGGCACCGGGGATTGAACTCACAACCTCGCGCCTGCCAGGGCAGGCGCTTAAGGCACTGAGCCAAACTCCCGGCCCTGGTTTTTTTTTGAGGCAGGGTCGTACTATGTAGCTCAGGCCGGTCTTGCGCTCGCGTTGTAGCCCAAGCCGGCTTCGAACCCACAACGCTCCGCCTACCTCAGCCTCCCGAGTGCTGGGATATAGTTTACATTTTATTTTACTGATATTTCATTTTCCTGCTAAATGGACATTGAATAATATAAAAGGAAGCTCCTTCAAAAGAGGAAGGCAAGAGAGGTGACAAGTATGGGCTGCAAAACAAAAAAAGAAAGCTAAGCCCACATGCTGTCAGTGTAAGTGAGACTTGTGTATGAACACGTGTGAAGACAGCCTTGGGTATGATAACTGAAGCAAAGATTACTTCCATTGTAGAATTTTGTTTGAATTTTCATTGGAGTTCACATAGGAATTAATTTCTGCTGTTATTTTTTAGTTCTTGTAAGCAGGTAATTAGTAGATGTTGAAAATGTTGATGTTTTTCTACACGCTCATTACATATTAAAATGTTAACACTTTATTATATTTTATTTTCCTGTTACATGCACATTAATCTAATAAAACTCATAAAATTAAAATTAATAATTCATCAATAGCAATACTTCTAAAAAGTAAACATAGGCGTTACACACCACCATAATATGCTTTCTCTAAAAATTTGCCATGATGACCCCGGGGCTACAAGATGCCACCCTGCCTCTCAGAAGCCAGCTACAGTAGAGATTTCAGTACTCTCACATGCTGTTGTGTTAATGCAGTAAATCTTTCTGCCTCGCTGGGTCATTTCTGGGTCTTAAATCCACCTGACCACCCTTAGATTCTGCTCAGGACTAAGTCAAATTATCCCTGTAATCTCAGAAAAGTAGACAGTTGTACTTCAGCTTCATCCTTACCCAAAGGGTTTTCCCCTATACACAGGGTACTAGCCTAATGTCGAGAATGGGTATAAAACTGACAGAGGGAGGACCCAAGCTTCGGCTACTTTCCCCTTCATTCCAGCCAGCAATAAAACTGAGGCTCACAGCTTTCTTGTCCGCAAAGGCCTTGAAAGCAAGAGAGGCTTCAAACACCAACGTTAATTCTCTGGTATCTACCTCTAGTTCTGCTCTCTCGTCATTCTTCAGTCTCTTTAGGGCTTTTTCATATTCTGCCCAAATATTTCACTTGGTATCCGTGGAAGAACTGACTTAAATAGGGTGGCTTGCCATTACCAGAATCAGTGGTATTATTAACTCTTTCCAGTTTGTGAAATGAGTGATTTTCAAATTAAACAGATGTGCTAATCTTAAATTCAATCGTTAACCTCTTTCATCATGGGTACAATAAAGAGTCTGAACTAGTCAGGTATGGTGGCCCAGGCACATAAAAATCCCAAACACTCTGGAAGGTTGAAGTAAGAGGATCAAGACTAGCCCGGGCAACTTACAGACTTAGCAAGACTCTGTCTCAAAATTTAAAATAAAAAATAGGCTGGGGATGTAGCTCAGCATGAAGACCCTGGGTTTGAATCCCCAGTACCAAGACTTTGAACTGAATATCTCTAAGACTCTTCACTATTCTGATACACCAGATGTATGTGTACATGTATGGTATCACCTTTCATCTTTTGGTTAAATCATCTTATTAAACAACTATGCTAACAAACATATAAGTAACTAAATAACTATGCTAAATTATGCGTTATGCTGCTTACTAACAGACTATTTATGATAATCAGATGGGCAAAGTTTTCTCATAGTATTATAACAATTCTAAACTAACAATAAATGAGACTTACTTTTGATCCAGGGGGTCCCCTCTCCATCTTCTCAAACCCCAGAGCAAAAGTACAATCTGCCAAACCTTAAAGGAAAATGTAATTGTTTTGAAAATTCAAATTCCCAGGCATCCAACAAAATACTATAAATATTTCAACTTAAAAACATATGCCATGAGCCGGGCGTGGTGGCGCACGCCTTTAATCCCAGCACTTGGGAGGCTGAGGTAGGTGGAGCGTTGTGAGTTCGAGGCCCGCTTGGACTACAACGTGAGTGTAAGACCGGCCTGAGCTACATAGTGCGAACCTGCCTCAAAAAACCAGGGCCGGGAGTTTGGCTCAGTGGCTTAAGTGCCTGCCCTGGCAGGCATGAAGCTGTGAGTTCGATGCCCAGTGCCAAGAAAAAAAAAAAAAAAAAAAAAAAACATATGCCATGCACAGGTACAAATTCCCTATGATGAATGTTAACATTATGTATATCTAAAATATGCCAATAAAAAAAATAAGCATGTCCATTTCTATAAAATGCAAAAGTGCTCCACAACCCTATAAAGTTTTCAATCAATGAAAAGTACAGAGAAATTCTTACATGCATTTAAACAAGAGGGAAAATCAAGGTGTTTAATTCTTCCCTTGATTCTCAATATGCTAATAAAATTTTTTATTAATGTGGAAATATGTTTTAGAAAGATAAATATAACAAGCAAATTCTGATTTTTAAAATATTTTAAAATGTATTTTAAAAATTAATTAAAATTTTTAAAAGATTCCAATCAAAATCTCACCAGAATTGTTTTTGGCACAAAGGAACATCTACAAATGATGTTAAAGTTCAACTGAAGAGCAAAACATGACAAACTGGTTAAAAAGAAAAATTTAATGAAGAGAAAGGAGGGGGCACTAGATTTATCAAACCGTAAAGTTTCAAAACTTCAAAACACTGATTAGTGGAATTGTAATCAATGATCATATCAGTGAAACAGAAGAGATGACCTAATAATAAAAGGCTTTAGAATATTCAAAATTTAGAATATGATGTAGATCTGAAACAACTGAAAACATGTCCACAAAAAATTATACACAAATGTTTACAGAAGCATTATTTATGGTAGGAAAAAAAAACCCACAGAAACAACAATGGCCACCAATGATGAACAGATAAAGAAAATACAGTACAGCTACACAATAGAGTATTTGTGCATTAAATGCTAATAAATGCTACCATATGATGAAAAAATAAGACATTATGCTAAGTGAAAGAAATCACAAAATGCCATGCATTATATGTTTTTGTTCATATAAATGTTCAGAATACAAAAATTCACAGAAAGATTAGTGGCTGCGAGAGACTGGAAAGAATAGTGACTGCTGGTAGGCACAAGGTTTCTTTGTGGGTGAGAGAAAAGTTCTATAATCAGTGGTGAACGTTGCACAATTTTGTGAATATAATTTTAAAAACACTAAACTGTATACCTCAAAAGGATGAATTTCATAGTATTTGAATTATATCTCAATATTTAACTTGTTTTTTTCTCTGATGTACTGGGGTTTAAACCCAGGGCCTACACACTGACCCACATCCCCATCCATCTACCTAGTTATCTACTTATTCATTTAAGACAGAGCCTAAGCCAGGCGTGGTGGCGCACGCCTTTAATCCCAGCACTTGGGAAGCTGAGGAGGAGCGTTGTGAGTTCGAGGCCGGCTTGGGCTACAACTCGAGCCCAAGGCCAGCCTGAGCTACACAGTGCAACCCTGCCTCAAAAAACCAGGGCCAGCCCGGCGTGGTGGCGCACGCCTTTAATCCCAGCACTCGGGAGGCTGAGGTAGGTGGAGCGTTGTGAGTTCGAGGCCGGCTTGGGCTACGACGCGAGTACAAGGCCGACCTGAGCTACACAGTGCGACCCTGCCTCAAAAAACCAGGGCCGGGAGTTTGGCTCAGTGGCTTACGGGCCTGTCAGGCAGGCGCGAGGTTGTGAGCTCGATCCCCGGTGCCACAAAAAAAAAAAAAAAAAAAAAAAAAAAACCCGGTCCAGGAGTTTGGCTCAGCGGCTTAAGCGCCTGTCAGGCAGCACGAGGTTATGAGTTCAATCCCCGGTACCACAAAAAAAAAAAAGACAAGAGTCTAAATTGTTGACAGGCTGAGTTTGAATTTGATACTCCTGCCTCAGCCTTCCAGAGTGCTAGAATTACAGGCATGTACCACCACACCCAGCTAACAATAAAGCTTTTTTTTTTAAAGAAATACATTATAAAGCAATCCCTCTAATGATAATATGGAGACACGATGAAAAGTGGCAATAACCTCACATCTATTGAAGTACGCTAGAGAAATGAGCGTTCCTCACCACCCTGAATCAGCTGCCGGGCCATAAACAACGCAGTAGAGCCAGTTGAGCAGTTATTGTTGACGTTGATTATAGGAATTCCAGTCAGCCCCAAACTGTGGTAGATAGCCCTCTGCCCAGAGGTTGAGTCACCTACATGGAAAAACAAATAAATTAATACCTACAACAGAGGAATCACAGAGCCTGTGCCCAGCACCCAATGTGGGCAGGACAGTAAATGCACCGTTGACATCTTACCCAAGAACACACAGAGCTGAGCATTATTTACTCTGAAAATACAAAAATTCATCAAAACAAAGACCATATGTGTAGCTTCTTTACACAGCATAGGGGTAGCCAGCAATTGGATCTGATGAGGGCTACGTGACAAAGGAAGCACAAACGCTTGACATTCTGATGTAAATTCTAAAGACCACACCAATTGATTAAAGACCATTATTTATTTTTCATGTAAATATTCTACAACTTCAGCTGGATGCAGTGGCACATGCCTGTAGCCCCAACTGGAGGGAAGCTCGGGCGAGAGGATCCCTTAAACCCAAGCTCACGACCACCCTGAACAATGTAGCACGACCTTGTCTCAAAAAAAGATTCCACTACTTCAAAAAGCTTAAAAGACCCAGTGGGCCAAGGTATTACCAAAAAAAACATGTGATCTACATTGAGTGTACATGTCATGCCTTTTCCTCAGTAACATAACCACCAAAGAAGAAATGCTGGAGCAAGCCAGCACGCCTACAGAATCCCAGCGCTCGGGTGGCTGAGACAGGAAGATCACCCCAAGTTCAAGGCTAGCCTGGGCTATATAGTAAGTTCTAGGCCAGCTTGGAATACATGGCAAGAGCTTGGGTTAACCTCCCTTCCCCACAAAAAAATAAAATGCAGCAGCAGGAAGATGGAACATCTCAAAGTTCAGATTTGTCTAGGAGTCTTCAGTAAAAACAGCAAGGTTCAGAACGTCCTTTTCAAACCCTGCATTCTGCATCCCCTTCACCCAGTACTCTCCCTTCTAAAATCCCCTTGGTATCTTGAGGTCTCAAGGAAATTCATGTTAGATATGCATAAGATTCATCTGCAAGCCAGGTGCGGCAGTGCACGCCTTTAATCCCAGCACTCAGGAAACTGAGATAGGTGGAGCATTGTGAGTTCGAGGCCGGCTTGGGCTACAATTTGAGCAAGGCCAGCCTGAACTACATAGTGCGACCCTGCCTCAAAAAAAGTAGGGCTAGGAGTTTGGTTCAGTGGCTTAAGTAGGGCTAGGAGTTTGGTTCAGTGGCACAAGGTCGTGAGTTCGATCCCCGGTATCTACCAAAAAAAAAAAAAGATTCATCTGCAGTAACACTACAAAATTCTAGTATCATTTAATATTTATGGTATCTTCATAATAACTAGAAATTAGAAATAAAATGCTTAAGAAAAAAGTACCCTATTACTATTGCTAATAGTTTAGAAGACCCTCAAAAACAGAATACCACAAAATCATTAAAAACATTGTAAGGGAGTGGGAGAAATAGAGAGACATTAGTCAAAGGATACAAACTTTAAATTAGAAGGTGAACAAATACTAGAGATTTAATGTACAGTATGGGTGGTCAAAGATAAGCTAATTAATCCGATTATGGTAATCACTACCTGAATTATGCATACATCAAATCATCACATTGTACCTTGAAAATATTCAGTCTTTAACAATAAAAACATTGTAAATTCTATAAATGAAATAACATCCTAAATAGCCATTAAAAAGGGATGGATTAAATAAATTATAATATACTTATTCAATAGTACACTATACTATCAAAAAAAAGACCAAAGAAGCTCTTTAAGATAAAAGTTGCAAGTTGTCAGCCGGGCGTGGTGGCGCACGCCTTTAATCCCAGCACTCGGGAGGCTGAGGTAGGCGGAGCGTTGTGAGTTCGAAGCCGGCTTGGGCTACAACGCGAGCGCAAGGCCGGCCTGAGCTACATAGTGCGACCCTGCCTCAAAAAAACCAGGGCCCGGAGTTTGGCTCAGTGCCTTAAGCGCCTGCCCTGGCAGGCGCAAGGTTGTGAGTTCAATCCCTGGTGCCGCAAAAAAAAAAAAAAAAAAAGTTGCAAGTTGTCAAGAACTAAGCAAAAAAAAAAAACAAAATGCAAAATGATGCTTATGCTACACTACCATGTGTGTAACAAACCAAGAATAAGGGGAAATTATATGTCCACACATACTTGTTTGTACATGCATAGTGTATCTCTGGAACGATACACTAGAAACTGGGATAAGTACTATAGCTGTACAAGCATTAGGCTTTTAGTCTGCTGAATAAATTGTATAAGATTTTTCTAGGTATAGTGGTGCACACCTGTAATTCCAGCACTTAGGAGACTGAGGCAGGAGAATTGCCATGAGTTTGAGGCCAGCCTGGGCTATATAAGTGAGTTCAAGGCCAGCCTGCACTACAAAGTGAGATCCGGTCTCCAAAAAAAACTTGCCTCTATCTATATAATCTACTATATAATATTTTGTATTTTGAGCCACATTAAAATTTAAGCAATTATAAAAGAAATACACTTAAATGAAAAATGCCGTTATAACAGAAGACAATGACATGGGAAATAAAAACAACAGATTACAAAAATGTCTAATAGGAGCCGGGCATGGTGGCACACGCCTCTAATCCCAGCACTGGGGAAGCTGAGGTAGGAGGAGCATTGTGAGTTCGAGGCCTGGTTTGGGCTACAAAGCAAGCACAAGGCCAGCCTGAGCTACATAGTGCGACCCTGCCTCAAAAAACTAGGGCCAGGAGTTTGGCTCAGTGGCTTAAGCACCTGTCAGGCAGGCGTGAGGTTGTGAGTTCAAACCCTGGTGCCGCAAAAAAAATAAAAATAAAAATAAAGATATCCTTACACGATAGAACTATGGGTAGTTCTTTTTAAAGATCAAAAATGTTTTTAAATTTTTCACATTTGGTAATATGATAATGGAAAAAATAAATAAATTACATAAGGCCAACACACAAAGGAAATCAATGAACGATGAGAATAAGCTTCCGAATTCTGAATTTTGAGGTTAAGGCTGACAAACACATTTGCACTGTTTATGAGTTGCTCCTAGATTTAGGTTAGTAATTTTAAAACAGTTTACTACATACCAGAAACATAGCCGACACACGCCTGCTCCACTGCTGAATATGGGATCCCAGCATCTGCTAAAGCCTTCTGACCTATAAAAATGAAAGGTTTTGTTTTTGTTTTTGTTTTTTATCAAAAAGTACTTTAACTACAAAGATAAACCTAAGGCATTTGTGAGTAAATGGAAACATAATGTTAAGTGAAATAAGTTGGACACACAAGCTCAAATATCACAAGGCTTCTCTGATGAGAAACTATATATATATATACAAATGAAGAGCAAAATACAAGCGAGACACATAGGGAAGTAGGAAGAGGTCAAATACTTTACCAAATTATACATTCCATTGTTTTTAAAATATTTCAATATATGTTAATTAGTTTCATTTATACTAACAGTTTATTTTAGTTCATTGAACAGAAAGTTTAGGTTATTATCTATTTGTTTCTCTCTTGTAAGAGTCTTTTTGGTTTATGTCTTGTAATGAGTTACTACTTTGAATATAACAGTGTAATAAACTTCTGTTTATTCTCTTATTATTTGGTGATGAAAATTTGTTCTATTTTTTCGTAAAATGAAAAGTATTTCAAGTATTTGCTTTAGGTGAATAAAAATTAAGTTTAGAGTTTTCTCAGATTATATTTACCTCTCCATGGTCTATATTCAACTCAAACGATACGCAATCATTTTTCTCTAAGCTACTGTGTCACTTTTCCACAGCATCTTTTTGATATTTAACATTTGCTGTCCTAACTGCACATCTAACTGTAAATACATTAAATCCTTAAGTGCCTTAAAGCTCCTCAATGGCAAGGTCCTTGTCATGTTTATCTGCATGATTCCGTCACACACCTGCAAAATGAGGCAGGATGTCATTGCTAGGGATGAGGGTCAGGGTAGAAATGATGTCCTCCTCTTACAAAGCCATGAGGAGGACAAGAAATGGAGTTATGAAACAAGAAATGGAGTTTTAAGGATGCTATCCAAATGGGGCAGAAATGACCAGTGGGGAACCTGAGGAAAATGATGTCCATAAACAGGAAAGGAAAAGACAGAAAGGTTGGGGCTGGCAGTGTAGCTCAGGGGTACAGCATCTGCCTAGCACGCACAAGACCTTGGCTCAATCCCCAACACCAGAGAGAGACCGAGAGAGAGAACCCCCAGGCCAACACCCAATCGCATGTATCTCCGTCTGTCTACGATTTGGAGAGACTGTGTTAAGAAAAACATTCTCATGCTGCCAGTGAGACTCTAACAGTCTGAAAAATAATTTGGCAAAAACCTTCAAAATACTCACATTCATTAGGTTCTGTCCTCAAAAATAAGCGATGAGAACAAATATTTGTTTAGCAAAATGCTCACTATGATTACTCCCAAAATATCTAAAAGTTGGGAAACTAAATTCCAACAAAAATTAGGGCATATAATATAAAATGGACAAAAACATTTTTTCAAACAATTTTAAATAACAGGGAAATGCTCACAATAAAATAAGTTTTAAAAATCAGAATACAAGCCGGGCGTGGTGGTGCACGCCTTTAATCCCAGCACTCGGGAGGCTGAGGTAGGCGGAGCATTGTGAGTTTGAGGCTGGCTTGGGCTACAGCGCAAGCGCAAGGCCTGTCTGAGCTACATAGTGCGACCTTGCCTCAAAAAAACCAGGGCCAGGAGTTTGGCTCAGCAGCTTAAGTGCCTGTCTGGCAGGTGCGAGCCTGTGAGTTCGATCCCCGGTGCCGCCAAAAAAAAAAAAAAATCAGAATGCAAGAAAATGCTTCTTTCATTTTATGGATGAAGTGTTGCCCAATTCTAGAGTCAAAAATAGAGACAAGTAAGATCATTTTTAAAGTCAGAATACAAAACTACATTTAGAATATGATCCTGTACAACCGGAGGAAACATACTAAAATAGAATACAAACACACAAGGATGTTAACTGTGCCTACGTCTGGGCCACAACATTCTGTTTTGTTACATCATTCTATATTCCAAGAGCATACATCCATCACTCGTATATCAGCAAGAAAGAATGAGCCACAAAGAACTCATCATTGCTCACTGTGAGCCATATCCTGCTTCGCAAATAAAACTCTGATTTACTTGGTCCCTTCTACAAATGCCAACACCTGTTGCACCTCACAGTCAATCTGAACTTGCCTTGTCTCCTCTACTACATGGTAGGGGCCTTGCGATCTGCATACCACACTTTTCCATCCTTCACAGTGAGGCCAGGAGGTAGAAGGGATGATATGTGGATTAAGGCAAGCACCTGAAAAAACTAAAGACCAGGTAAAATGAGCCTTGGCAAGCTAGAGCACAAGGGACAAAAGACAAGTGTCTGAGTAAAATGTGTCTGAGTAAAAGCCTCAGAAAACTGGAGTGCAAAGGACAAAAAATATTTAATAAAGTCAACTTTCCATACATCCAGGGCCTAGCAACAGTGGCAACTGCATTTTTGCATATCCATCTGTCCGGTCTGCCAAAAGCTGCATATAAGCCTCCAGATCCCCACTACTAAGCGTTCTCCTTTGGTTCTTTCTAATAAACCGCACCTGGCTGCATTCCCCACCGCTCTTCTGTGGTATTCATTCTTCCACTGCCCTCAGGATAAGAGCCCAAGAGAAAAACACTGGTTACAACAGTACCCAGGATACACTATCTGTTGAAATTTTCTGAATAAACTTTCAGATTAAAATAATTATCAAACAAGCCAGGTGTGGTGGTGCACGCCTTTAATCCCAGCACTCGGGAGGCTGAGGTAGGCGGAGCGTTGTGAGTTCAAGGCCGGCTTGGGCTACGACGCGAGTGCAAGGCCGACCTGAGCTACACAGTGCAACCCTGCCTCAAAAAACCAGGGCTGGGAGTTTGGCTCAGCGGCTTACGTGCCTGTCAGGTAGGTGTGAGGTTGTGAGTTCAATCCCCGGTGCCGCAAAAAAAAAAAAATAATAATAATAATTATCAAACAAAAATGCCAAAGGGAAGAGAAAACAAAGAAGCATGGATGTTAACTATCTGAAACTGTTTCTTAATATGTTGCTGTCATTCTGACGTGTGTCATCTGTATTTAGGTACAAAGGTTTCTAACCTCTCTTGGAGGGAACAGAAGATTGAACAAAGGTAGAAAGTGCAGACATCCCAAAATAATGGAAGTGACAGGACACAATTCTGGTTGAGCTCTTCTCCTTCCATGCATTTAGAACTTTCAGGAAAGAAAATGGTGCAAGAATTGCAAAACTGGGTTAGAGGAGAGGGTGAAACTTTTGGATTCACTGTTCAGCACCTCAGTCTACAAATGAAACCCTCAAGAACAAAGTACAAGGGCCGCAAGTTTGGCTCAGGGCCTTAAGCGCCTGCCCTGGCAGGTGCGAGGTTGTGAGTTCAATCCCCGGTGCCGCAAAAAAAAAAAAAAAAAAAAAAAAAAAAAGAACAAAGTACAAAATCATTTACAGTAGTTCAGAGGTTTGACTCTACACTGTGCTTGGAAACATGTTCAACAAAATGTCACAGATGTGGTTTAACAGTGCTTTCTGTGAGCTGTATGGGTCTTTTTGTTTCCTTCTCTTTTTGCAGTGCTAGGGAAAGAAACCAGGGCCTCAAGCATGCTAGGTAAGTAAGAATACAATAAGAAGCCGGGCGTGGTGGCGCACGCCTTTAATCCCAGCACTCGGGAGGCTGAGGTAGGCAGAGCGTTGTGAGTTCGAGGCCGGCTTGGGCTACAACGCGGCGCAAGGCCGACCTGAGCTACACAGTGCGACCCTGTGTTAGGGTTTATACATTGTGTCAACTTGAGAAGTCTAGCAGCTTAATTAAGTAAGGCAGCAGCTCTACATCCAGGGGTCTTACTTTGTAAACATCCTCATCCTGTGCAAAGGAAGGCAAGGATGTTTGTGAATGCTACACCCACCCTGGGGGGGGTGTCCTGTGTACTATATAAAGGAGGAGAAGAGGCTTGCTCTGGCTCCTTTTACTTTTGCTTTTGTTGGGTTGCTGCCTTGAAGTGTTGTTCCTGTGCCATGCCACCCTGCCTTGGAGCCAGCTGATTGTAGACTGAAACCTCCAAAAACTGTAAGCTAAATAAACCTTTCCTTCCCTTATTCTGAGTGTCAGGTGTTTTGTCTCAGCAACGAGGAAAAAGTAACCAGGACACCCTGCCTCAAAAAACCAGGGCCGGGAGTTTGGCTCAGTGGCTTAAGTGCCTGCCCTGGCAGGCGCAAGGCTGTGAGTTCAATCCCCAGTGCTGCAAAAATAAATAAATAAATAAATAAATAAATAAAAAAAGAATACAATAAGAATGAGCTACATCACCCAGCCCAAAATTAAGTTTTAAAGGCTTATTCTACATAAAAATCTCTTATCTGTTTTCCTACTGTTACTTCCAAAATAAGATTTATATTAACAAGCTGAATTGTTCAGGCTGATTTTCCTTTTTCTTTTCCTGTTTTTGTTTTTGTTTTGTGGTTTGTGTTTTTTGAGATGGGGGTCTCACTTCGTAGTTCAGGCTAGCTTTGAACTGATTATGTAGTCCAGGTCAACCTCAAACTCATGGCAATCTTCCTGCATCAGCCTCCCAAGTGCTGAATTGCAAGTGTGCACCATCACAGCTGGTCAGACAGGTTTTCTTGCTACTAGTCAATTCCCACAAAAGAAGAATTTCTGTGTAGAGGATAAATATGAGATGAATAGACTCCTCCATGAGAAACAACAGCAATTAATCAAATCTCATAAATCTTAATTTGGGGGTAGAAGGTTGTCAGTCTGCTGGGGGTTCTGAGGGAGATTTTCATAGGTGAGGTTCCAAGGTTAAAGAACACATGTGTGCACGACATCATCTACCACAGCGGGCAGCATGGAGCAGAGCACAAGAGCAAGAGATGCCTAGTCTTTATTGTAATCCTTACACAGGTTGCTACCTCCTATTTACATTCTTACATAGTGTTGTAACCAGCGCATGCGTGTTTACCGTGCTAAGTAATGTTTACGTAACTGTCTCCCAATGTGTGTCTGTGCAAAACAAGCAGGGTCACTTCCTCACGTGTTCTTAGATGCCCCTGAACTTTGAAGCAGTCTGAGTGGTTTCCCACAAAGGTTAAGATACTCGGAGTAACTAAAGCACATGTAAATATCGAGTTGAGTAATAAGCTGAAGCGGAGTTTATAAATATGCATGTGCTTGGAACACCAAGTACTCATGGAAACAAGCAAGAACATCTAAGGAATAACCTCAGTAAGATTTTTTTAATTTCCCAGCAATAAGCCAGCAGGAAGTAGGTAGGGCAGCTCCCCAGGAGGGGACTGTGCTAACACAGGCACTCAAGCTTAGGTTAAATGGCCTTTCCCTCCCTTCTCCCCTCACTCCCTCCCTTCTCTTTGATTTCCTTATTGATTTAACATTATTTACTTCAGTCATGCAAAGAAGCTCTCATCATGCTCAGAAAGAAAGAAAGAGAAAAAAAGAACTGAAATGTATATGTACCTATACCACATCCCCACCATGAATGTAACCATTATATACTGCAAACACGTACAAATAATAAAGAGTAAATAAATAAATAAATAAATAATTGTTTAAAAGATAGAAAGAGCATGAGAAAGAGAACAATGGAAGGAAATCTCTCTGCTGGAGCTCAGACCCATAGTGAAGGCAGCTGCAGCCAGGCCCAAGCATGCATCTCTAAAGAATGTCAAGTGTTAGCAAGGACTTGGATCATTCTCTCTTTGAGTTCCAGTTCACAAGTATTCAGCCAAGACCTTTGCTTACTGGACCTAACACTCACTAGAACAAACAATGAACAAAGTACAACATCTCATTTAGTCAAGCAGTAGCCTGGTGACACAAAAAGAATTCTCTAATTCGCTCAGTGAAATGAAGAGAAAAGCCACTACAGAGGTACTTCATGTATCTTGAACTTGATTCTCCCTTTTCCAGGAAAGGAAGGCATTACAAGTAATTCTGTCACAACTCCAAAGACAAACTAGAATCAAGTTGTCTACTTTAAAGCTGCCACCTTTCTCTCCCGCAGATCCCTGTAAAACCCCAACAAACAGCTGGACAACCCACGAACTATAAGCCACAGCACACTCGGGCTATGCAGTTGCGAAGCTCACACACGCCCCTTCTCCTTTCTCCTTCTCAGGGTGCCCCAAGCAGTGCTCCGCCTGAGCTCCTCCCCCAACTCGGCTTCACTGTGCTTGAAGGCTGCTCCAGCCTAACCACGGAATAAGCACAGACCACACAATAAGCAATGAATATTCAAAGACTCGCATTTTCTCTGTTACCTGCTTCTTTTGCCAACTCAGGGTAGTCCCTTGAATTCTCAACTCCAGGCTTCATGAACTAGAATATGGAAGATAATAAACAGAAACAAGCATAGTTAGATTTTTTCAGAACAGTATCACATAAATTCATTCAACTATGAATTTAAAACAAAACATATTATGACAGTACCAGAGGGTGCTGGTGCACACCCATAATTCCAGCTGAGGCAGGAGGTCTGAAAGTTCAAGCCCCGCCTGAGCAACTTAGTAATACCCTATCTCAAAAACAAATTATGTTTTTAAATTTTAAAAAGGGTTGGCGATATAGCTCAGTGGAAAAGCCTTGGGTCATTACCCAGTACTGTGGGGAAAAAAAAGTAAAAAGAATCCTGCACATAGATAGTAGCTTTATTCAGTTGCCAAAACTTGAAAGTAACTAGTATGCCCTTCGGTACATGAATGGACAACCTGTGGTACACCAGAAGTACACTACTAGTGCAGGAATACTAACAAGAAATGCACTATCAAGCCAAGAAAGGACAGAGGAAAGAAATGTTACCTAGTAAAAGAAGCCAATCTGAAAGGACTACCTACTGTAAGATTTCAACTAAATGACATTTTGGGAAAAGGTAAACCAGTAAAAAGCTTAGTGGCAGCCCGGAGCTGGCGGGGAGGAAAGAATGAATGGTGAAGTGCAGGGGCTTTCAGGGCAGTGAAGCTGCTCCACTTGCAATGGACGCATGCCATTCTACACCAGCCAGAACTCACAGAACGCACACCGAGTGAACCCTACTGCAAACCCTGGACTGTGGGTGACAATGAATTGCCACAGATGGTAACAAATGTACAGCCCAGGAGTGGGTTTTTGGTAATGAGGGCTGTATGTGTGTTGGGTGAGGGACACATGATACATGGGAAATTTCTCTACTCTCTTCATTGTTGCTGGAGCCAGCTCATGTTTTGTTTTGTTTTCTTTTTCCTTTCCAGTACTGTGATTAACCTGAGGGCCTCAGGTATGGTAGGCAAGCACTTGACCACTGAGTTCCATCTCCATTCTTGTCTGGAGCCATTTCAAATAAATTTCCAAACCTCCTCCAGCAAGGTGCTGCTGCACAGGGGTGAATACCAGTTTTCTGGGAACAAGGATGGGAAACAACACCCATTAGTATTCGGGGCCTCAACCTTGCTTCCAGTAAGCCTAAGGGTCCAGATGATTCTGGAGTTTCTCATCTGGTCAATTTCCCTAAAGACAAAACTTCCAAACTCTGCCCAGAAAAGATATAGTCACCTGATAATAAAAGAGATCTCGGGGCCACACGCACTCCCAGCACAGACCGACATGACGCAGGGCGCTGGGCACCTGGAGGCTGAGGCAGCGCAGCAGCAGCAGCCACTGCGGCCATCCACCCCCTCCAGGCTGGCCCTGGGTTCTGCTGCCCCTTGGCGTGCAGTAGCAGAGGAGAGGACTGACCAACCCACCAGATCGCTGTGGAGGCCAACACCCAGGAAAAGCTATTTGGGGTTTGGGGTTTTTCTCCTTCCCCCCCCCTTTTTCTTTTTCCTTTTTAAATTTTTTCTTTCTTCTTATCTTTCCTTAATTTCCTGTATTTTCTTCTGTTTTTCTTTTTTCTACTTCTTATTCATTCCTTTCTGTGATTGTTTTCCAATACCTTAATTTCCTTTCACTCCTTCATAGGGGCTCCTGTCTCATTTTGCTCTCCTCCTTTTCATCTTCCACTGACAAATTTTCCAAATTTTGCTTTTGCTCATTCTCTAGTTTCCCACCCCCTCTACCTCTGCCAGTACAACTATAAACTTTCATGACTCTTTAGCTAGCTAGTTAACTCTGTGCTATTATTGTTAAACAATGATGTATTGTTAGTGGGAGCAAAGTAGCTCCATTTAGTAGATATTTACTCTAAGTCCGAATTTGGTTTGTTTTAGTGTTTATACTATAATTACAGATCTCTCTCCTTGGTTAAGGGTAGTACATTATTGGTTCTTTTTTTTTTTTTTTTTTTTTTTTTTTTTTTTTTTTTTTTTTTTTTTTTTTTTTTTTTTTTTTTTTTTTTGCGGCACCAGGGATTGAACTCACAACCTCGCGCCTGCCAGGACAGGCGCTTAAGGCACTGAGCCAAACTCCCGGCCCTGGTTTTTTGAGACAGGGTCGCACTATGTAGCTCAGGTCGGCCTTGTGCCGCGTTGTAGCCCAAGCCGGCCTCGAACTCACAACGCTCCGCCTACCTCAGCCTCCCGAGTGCTGGGATTAAAGGCGTGCGCCACCACGCCCAGCTACATTATTGGTTCTTAAGATATGTCTATATTCAGTTTTTCTTTGATGCTGTTAGTATTGCTGACTTTCTTACTATAGCTAAGGTGACATACATAGTTGTTGCTAGTAACTGGTTCACTCTGGATGCCAGTATCTGGATGGCTTTTGTGTCATTAAAAAATACTGTGGCCCAGCCGGGCGTGGTGGCGCACGCCTTTAATCCCAGCACTCGGGAGGCTGAGGTAGATGGAGCATTGTGAGTTCGAGGCCGGCTTGGGCTACAACGTGAGTGCAAGGCCGGCCTGAGCTACACAGTGCGACCCTGCCTCAAAAAACCAGGGCTGGGAGTTTGGCTCAGCAGCTTAAGCGCCTGTCTGACAGGCGCGAGGTTGTGAGTTCAATCCCCGGTGCCGCAAAAAAAAAAAAAAAAAAAAAAAAATACTGTGGCCCATGCCTGGAAAACTGGTTACTGGACCATGTATGCAGTGACCTGCCCTCCCAAATAAATGGAGGTGGCGGAACCCTGGGATAAAGACAAAGACCAATAGTTAGCTGTGCACACAGAGCAGGTATTAACTAAAGAGGACTCCATACTACAACAAAGCTTTCCATTATAACCCAACCTGCAAGCCTCAACTCAAAAGGCAAAGAAAGAAAGACAGACAGACAGACAGAGAGGCAACAAATTGCTTCCAAATACAAGGATATATGTGATTGCATCCTTAGAGTCCACTCTGGTAGTCTGAGGATACTATCTGAAGAGCTTCAACTTAACCACATCTGCACAGACCCCGTTTCTTCACAGGATAATATTCCCAGGTCCAAGAATTAGAATCTGGATATCCTTAGCGGGTTCTTTTCAACCTATCACAAGAAGTGCAAAATCTCAAATTTACTGGTAGAAGGATACTAGGAAACCAATTAGGAAGGAAACTACAGTGGGTCAGTTTACTATTTAAAATATTATGTTAACCTTTAAAAGATGACTGAAATGGTATTAACCAAATTTCAACCATAGTTACTTTTGGATTCCTGCAATTCACATGGATTACTTTATTTTTTGTACTTCTGGTTACTGTTTAAACTTTTAGAAGTACTACTCTAATAAAAATGGCCTTAACAACAACAAAAAAATTGCTTCCAAAAACTTCCAGCTTCATAAAGCTGACCTATGCAGCACTGAAGGGGAGGACATCAAAAGCAACATAGCCAAAATATTCAAGAGGATAACAGAGGTGACAACAAAACAGAACAATAAGGCATTTAGCAAACTCAAAGTCTAACTAAACAGCTAATGGTCTTAATAAAGCAATCAGCAAGTCTACAGAAGACACTAATAAAAAGCTAACTAAGCTAAACAAAATTATACAACACATGAATGACTAGCTTAAAAATTAATTAGAGTCTATAAAAAAGCACCAGACATAAATTCAGGAGATCAAAAACCCCATCTAAAAAACGGGCACCAGGCATGACGAATGTGAGGACAGAGTATCAGAACTTGAAGTTAGGGCTGTTGTTGGTGACCAAATAAAAAGAAATACCTTAAAAACAACCAGGGAACATGAAAAATAAATCCAACAGCTACTAGATGAAGCAAAAAAGATTAATTTAAGATTAATTGATATTAGTGAAAAATCAGAAAACAGCAACAATGGCATTTAAAAACCTGTTTACCGAAATAATAGCAGAAAATTTTCCAAATATTGGAAAAGAACTTAATACTCAGATAACTGAGGGATATAGAACCCCAAATAGCGATAATTAGAAAAGAACCTCTCCACAACATATCATAGTCAAAATTCCTGAAATCCAACACAAGAACAAAATCTTAAGAGCTGTAAGAGAAAAGCAGCAAGCCGGGCGTGGTGGCGCACGCCTTTAATCCCAGCACTCGGGAGGCTGAGGTAGGCGGAGCGTTGTGGGTTCGGGTTCGAGGCCGGCTTGGGCCACAACGTGAGCGCAAGGCCGGCCTGAGCTACATAGTGTGACCCTGCCTCAAAAAAGCAGGGCCGGGAGTTTGGCTCAGCAGCTTAAGCGCCTCTCTGGCAGGTGTGAGGCTGTGAGTTCGATTCCCAGTGCCGCAAAAAAAAAAAAAAAAAAAAAAAGAGAAAAGCAACAAATCACTTATAAAAATAAATCCATTAAAATTGCAATAGACACCTCAACACAAATTTTTTTTTTGTTTGTTTTTTGTGTTTTTTTTTTGCCGCACTGGGGATTGAACTCAACCTCGCACCTGTCAGACAGGCACTTAAGTCACTGAGCCAAACTCCTGGCCCTGGTTTTTTGAGGCAGGGTCGCACTGTGTAGCTCAGGTCAGCCTTGCGCTCGCATTGTAGCCCAAGCCGGCCTCGAACTCACAACGCTCCTCCTACCTCAGCCTCCCGAGTGCTGGGACTCAACACAAATATTAATAGACCAGAAGACCACAAAGCGCAGCATTTGATGTTCTAAAAGAAAACAACTTCCAAACCAGACTCATACATCTTACAAAATTATCTTTCAAAATTGATGGAGAAATATATATATCCATGATAGAGAGCACCTTAAATTGACCACCAAACCAGCATTCCAAAACTTTCTCAAGGATAGCCTAGAAAGAGACAATGAAACTAACAATGAAAAACAAGGCTAGGAGAATGAATATGCCAGGTAGTGTGCGCAATTAATCCAAAAGGAAAGAAAAGAGATCAGCAAAAGGAAAATGATGTAATTAAAAGACTGAGTCAATATTTCAGTAATAACCCTCAATTCCCCTATCGAAAGACACTGATTGGCAAAATGGATCAAGAAACAAAGCCAAATGGATACTACACACAAGAAACATATTTAATCCAAAAAGAAATTCACAGCCAAAAATCAAAGAATGGAAAACAATGTTCTGTGCCACAGGAAATAAGCAGGAGTAGCTATACTATTTTCACACAAAGTGGACTTAAAGTCATAACTGATCAGAGAAGCAAAGTTCACTACATATATATTAAGTGAACAATTCAACGGGAAGAGATAACTATTAACATATATGCACTGAACAATGGTGCACTCAACTTAAAAAAAAGTACCACTAGAAATAAAAGGTCAGGTAAATATAACACAATTATAGTAGGGACCTCAATATCATACAAAAACATGGAAATTTAAAAATACCCTCTTGAACAATCAATAGGTTACAGAACAAATCAAGAAAGAAATGACACTTTCTAGAATTAAATGATAATGCCAGTAAAACCTATCAGAACGTATATGACTTGATGAAAGCAGACTTAAGAGGCAAGTTCATAGAATGCAATAAATCATTAAAAAGATCATACACCATAACTAAGTAGGCTTAATTCCAAGGCTATAAGGATGGTTCAACATACACAAACCAATAAATGTAATACATCACTTAAACAGAAGCAATGGCAAAAAAGCACATGATCATCTCAATATATGCAGAAAATGCTTTTGACAAAATCCAAAATCCATTCATTATAAAAACACTGAAGAAAATAGGTATAGAAACACTTTATCTCATTCTGATAAAAGTCATTTATGGCAAACCTACTGCCAACATATTAAATTGGAAAAAACTGAAAGCTTTGTCTCTAAAATCAGGAAAAGAAAGGATGCCCACTATCAATATTCCTATTCAACATACTACTCATGACATTAGCCAGAGCAAGCAGCCAAGAAAAACAAATAAAAGGGTTATGTATAGGAATGAAAGCAGTCAAATTATCATTATTGGCACACATGATTTTTTACATATAGAAGAGCCAAACAATTCCACCAAAACCCTTCAAGAATTAATAACCAAATTCAGCCATATAAGAAGATACAAAATCAACACACAAAAATCAATAGCGTGCCTGCACACTAAAAACGAATTAACTGAGAAAAAACTTAGGAAAAAATACCATTCACGATAGCATGAAGAAAAATTAAATGCTTAGGAATTAATCTACCCAAGGAAGTGAAAGATCTCTACAATGAAACTAGAGGGCTCTGAAAAAGAAAATCAAAAAGGACATCGGAAAATGGAAAGATATTCCCTGTTCCTGGATAGGCAGAACTAGTAGTCCAAATGCTAATACATCAAAACTGATAAACAGATTTACTGCAATCCCAATCAAAATACCAATAACACTGCTCACATACGTAAATAATCCTACAATTTATATATGGAACCAAAAGACACCTATATCAGAAGCAATTATAAGGAACAAGACCAAAACAGGAGGTATTAAAATCCCAGATAGAATCCCAGCACTCAGGAAGCTGAGGTAGGTGGAGCGTTGTGAGTTCGAGGCCGTCTTGGGCTACAATGCGAGCGCAAGGCAGGCCTGAGCTACATAGTGCGACCCTGCCTCAAAAAACCAGGGCTGGGAGTTAGGCTCAGTGGCTTAAGCGCCTGCCGTGGCAGGCGCGAGGCTGTGAGTTCAATTCCCGGTGCTGCCAAAAAAAAAAAAAAAAAATCCCAGATAGAACGTTACATTACAAAGCTACAGTGATTTTTTTTTAAAAAAAAGCATGGTACAGGCATAAAAACAGACATGGGCCAATGGGACAGAATAGAGGACACAGAAACAATCCCAGAACATACACTAGAGGAAAAATAGCCTCTTTAATAAATGGTGCTGGGAAAATTGGCTATCCACATGCAGAAGATTGAGTCTAGACCCATATCTCTCACCATGTACTAAACTAATACCAAAATTGATTAAAGATCTAAATGTGAAACCAGAAACCTTTCACTGAAAGAGAAAATAGGTAAAACTCTTGAAGTCATAGGGATAGGCAAGGACTTTTTTTTTTAACAAAACCCCAAAACACAAGAAATAGTACCAAGAATCAACAAATGGAATTACACAAAAGAAACAACCAGAAGAGTCAAGAGACAACCAAGAGAATGGGGAAAAAAATTTTGACAAGCTATTCCTTAGACAGAAGACTAATATCTAGAATATATATAGAACTACAAAAATTTAGACCCTGTTATGGTTTATGTCTGTATGCCTATCCTCAGGTGATCATGGAGAGTGGGCTTTTCAGAGATGGCTGAATCTAGAGGTTGTTATTGATTCACGGTCCAGTGTTGGGGTTAAGGATGTGAGTGATACACCTGCCCTAGCCTGCATACAATATAAGGGACAGAAAGATTCTGTCTCTCTGTCCGTCTGTCTCTCTCTCTCTCATTGCTTTTGCTGTCTTTCACTACCATGAACTGTTGTCCCTCTGCCATGAGTCACCCTGCCTTAGAGCCAGCCAATTATGGATTGAAATCTCTACAAACTGTGAGCTAAATAAACCTTTCCTCCTTTAACCCTAGGTGTTGGGTATTTTGTCTCAGTGACAAGAGAAATGTCAGTAAGACAGACCCCTTCAAATTAAACACCCAATCCAAAAAGTGTGCTGGTGAAATGAAGACATTCTCAGGCGTACAAATGGCCAATAAATACATGAATATAAGTTCACCATCTCTGGCCAATAGTGAAATGCAAATTATAACCACACTAAGATTCTATCTTACTCCAGATAGAATGGCTATTATTAAGAAATCAAGTAATAACAAATGCCGAGTACACTGTAGGAAAAAAGAAATCCTTCTACATTATTGGCAAGTATATAAACTACTATAACCACTATGAAAATCAGTATGGAGATACCTCAAAAAAAAACCTGCCGGGCATGGTGGCACACACCTTTAATCCCAGCATCAGGAGGCTGAGGTAGGAGGAGCATTGTGAGTTCGAGGCTGGCTTGGGCCAAAAGCTCACAATGTGGACAGTCTGTCTCTCTCTGTGTTTCTCTCTCTCATTGCTTTTGCTGTCTTCCAGTAAAGACCAGGCTCAGATTTCACTCGAGAACACGCACTCCACTGGCAAGTGGATCTAGGACATGTGTGTCATGCTGTGGCAGCAAATTTCTCTGCATTTTGTTCATGTCCTGAGACTCTGAGGAAGCCTAGGATTTTGTTTTTTGTTTGTTTTGAAACAGGGTCCTGCTATGTATTTCAGGCTGAACTTTGAACTCACTATCTTACCCCAGGCTGGGATACTCAATGGCAATTCTCCTGCCTCAGTCTCCAAGTGCTGGAATTACAGTGTGCACCACCTCACCCAGCTGGAAGACTGGGATTTGGGGAGTGGACTAATTCATCTGGCAGAGCAAACACCAAGACAGTCAAACATTTAGGCTCTGGCTTGGGCACTGTTGGGGGCTTTTAGCCCTGGCAGTATTATAGCTCTACCTTGAGAATCAAGAACAAACAGCACTGCTAATGGTTTTTAAAGTTTTGTTTGGCCAGAAAGGAAGCTCTGGTAAAGTTAGGGCTTGTAAAGACAAAGCAGAGAAGAGCTTAACTGCTCTTTAGAATGTAATGTTCACCCTGCTGGGTTCCGGTCTCACTCTGGTCCCACTCCCTTCTTTCCTCGTTTCTCCTCTTTGGAATGAGAATGCGTACTTTGTGCCCTTCTACATCAGCAATGTTTAACTTTCTTTATGAATTTTACAGACTCACCACAGAGTTTGCCTTAAATCTCAGAGGAAATTTTAGACTTAGCACTTTCAGGAATACTAAAACTGTTCAGATTTACTCCACTGATGAATTTATAGCCAAAAGTGATTTGGGAGGTGAAGGACGGAGGAGAAAGGTCACTGGGGTCGTGGCCCAGAAGGGTCTAGCTCCTTCTCTCCTCCCATGACCCCAATCTTCCTGCTTCCATGCCTAAAGCTATTTCACCTCTGCCACGCCCCTCTGTCCTGTTGTCTCACCTTGGAGCCAGTGGACCACGATCTGAAACCTCCATGAACTGTAAACCTCTACCCCTTAATTTGCAGGAGTTGTGCACTGTGTCTCAGAGGGGAGAAAATAAAACAGAAGGAAGTACAAGACTATAGGAAAGCCAAGTTGATCAGAGGTTTCTTGAAGAAGACAGCATCTGAACTGATCCTTTAAGACCGCAAAGAAGTTTTTAAAAAGTGAAGTCAGTGGTCCAAGCAGTGGCAACAGAAGCAAACCAACAGAGGCATAAAAGAACAGAAACTAAAGGTAGTTTGGTGTTCTTAGAGCACGGGGATGGTCAGGATGTCAGGAAATGAGGTTGTGGAACCCCCTAAATTCCTGAGTACCAGGCAGGCACCTGAAAACACAGAAAAGAGATCAGAGGATCCAGAAAACCTCTGGGCCAAGACGCTGAGCATGGCTCGCTAGCATTTCTGGTCCCCACCCCACGCCCCGCCGGGAGCTGTCCCTCCTCCTACCCGGAGGGCCGACACCCACGACCGCTTCCCTTTCGGCGTGAGCTCCACACAGGATCAAGGAAGTACGAACCCTGGGTCTAAGAGGGGCCCCGACCTGACCCAGCGGCTCAGGGACGGCGGAAGCGGAAAGAAAAGGCGGACACACTAGGATCCCAGGGACACCGAGTCGCAGCCCACCCGGGAGCAGCGGAGGCGTCTCAGCCGCAAGGACCCCGGCAACTCCGGCGCCCCGACCCTGGGACAGAGGGCGAGCCGCTGCTGTTTACCTTGGTCATGCCAACCCCCACCACGAACACCCGGCGCAGGGTGGGGGACTTCCACTCGGAAAGATGCATGGCTCGGCAGCGCGGGAGCCAGTGGCCGCGGGGGACGAACGATGCCACGGACTGAAGCCAGGGTCCAAGGGCGCGCGGGCGGCAGCCGGGCCTGGCCCGGGGCGCTGGAGCGGGGGCGGGCCTTTCTGCGCGCGCGCGTGCATTTGCGCGTGCGCAGTGCCGCCGAGGGCGCGCGCCCCGCCTGGCGTTGGCGGGAGAGCAGAGTTCACGGATTGAGCCACGGACCTAGTCCCCTCGAGGGCCTCACAAAACATACCCTAGCACCAGCTGCTCGCCATCCCTGGGCCTGTATCCAGGTCCGTTACAATGCGTGAGAGAAGGCCTGCAGTAGGGCCAGAGACAGGAGGGGTTGGCCAGAGAGGGGACTCAGGAAGGCGTGGATTGTCCAAGAGTCAGTGCGCGGGAGACCGACCCGATGCCACTGAGGAGGAGGAAGGGTTGCTCACATAGGTATATCTGAAAGGAGCTACGGGGAGCCCCGACCCTTGCACTAGGGGTTGATTCCGGGGCCTGAGCTTTCCCAGCCCTTTTTAAAATTCTTTATTTAGAGAAAGGGTCTTGCTGAGTGCCCAAGCTGGGCTCATATTTGTGACCCTTCTGCTTCCGCCTCCCAGAGTGCTGGAATTACAGCCGTGTGCCACCTTGCACAGCTCAAGTCTTTTTCATTTAACAGTACAGGCTGGGCTTGCTTACTATTTGACGATTCTGTATTAGTCAGTTTGCCTACTCCCCTTTATTTGTAGCCTCCAAGTCAGTGCTGAAGTCTCCAGGTGGTGAACGATTTGAGTTCCCTAAAACCACATTCTTGGCCGAGGTGGATCCCCAAGATCAAGGTCACACTCTACCTTCTTGATGCAGATCTGGTATTGTAAACAAATGCCTTTTTCGTGATCTATTTAGGGCCACAGTTCCTTTTTCTTTTTGTGTTTGTTTCTTTTTGTTATAGATTTGGCTGTTCAAAATTGCCTCCAGGCATAGTGCTGACGTTCTCTCTGGTGTGATTGTGTGCAACACAGCTTACGTGAAAATGCCTTATGGCGAAAATACGTATTTTTGGTAAACATTTCAGATGTGAGTTATAGAGCTGTTGGCCTTGCATTCCGTGTTAGTAAATCAGCAGTACAGAATAAATAATTATTTTTATACATAAAACAAGGAAGAATTTGTACTGGTTGATACAGGTACTTCACCCTGAATTCCCTCTACCAGCAATGGTTTGGTATTCAGTAATTCAGTGTTCCCATTAATTTTATAGAACACACCAGGAAAAAAAAGAAATCTAAATTTCAGTGACTTGCACATATAGTTCAGCCTACTCAGAAAGCTGAGCCCAGGGAATATAACAAGACCCCGATCTAAAAAAAAAAAAAGAAAGAAAAGAAAGAAAAAGGATTTTTTTTTCTTACTTCGTGTGTCTTTGTATGAAACTTTTAAAGTCTCTTCTAGCCCTAAAGATCAGTAAAAGCCCTTCATAGATTTCCTTGCCAAAAACCATCAGATAGCTAAAAGACCACTCACTCTGGTACACCTCTTATAATTGTCCCTAGGACTGCTAGAATTTAAGTCTAGGTACGCACTTTAAAAATTCCACTTTGCTAGCCGGGCGTGGTGGCGCACGCCTTTAATCCCAGCACTCGGGAGGCTGAGGTAGGAGGAGCGTTGTGAGTTCGAGGCCGGCTTGGGCTACAACGTGAGTGCAAGATCGGTCTGAGCTACATAGTGCGACCCTGCCTCAAAAACAAAAAAACTTGGGCTGGGAGTTCGGCTCAGTGGCTTAAGTGCCTGTCTGGCAGGCACGAGGTTGTGAGCTCAATCCCCGGTGCCGCCAAAAAAAAAAAAATTCCACTTTGCTGCCAGAGGAAGACAGCTGGAAAGGAAGTAAGGAGACACAGGGCCCTTCATTGCAGTTACAGCTCAAAGCATGGGACAGGAGGGGCCCAGAAGTTACAAAGAAACACCAAAGAACTCTAGGGCCAAGCCGAGGTGTTCTGAGGCTGAACTAGAAACTGCTTCATTAGGAACCAGTGCCCTGCATCTAGGTTAAAGGATGTGTTCAAGTTGAGGCTGGCCGGCCTCAGGTATTACAATGGACACCTTTGCTCCCAAGAGGAAAATGGAACCAATTGGCATATAGTTCATGAGTAATTTTCATTATTTCAAAAGGTCTAATAGAAATTGTACATTTATTCCCACCTCACCTACCCAATAAAAATCAACATAGGTTCATAACATCCATAATCAGACTCCTTTGGAGAGTTGGGTGAGGAGAAGGAGGTAGACACTAAATGACGAATCTTAGAAAGGTTTTTGTGATAGGTAAAGAACTACTGAGCTGAACTAGATCAACTTAGTAAAATCTCCAACTGATCAAGGAACGGGCCACAAAACTCCCCTTTTCGTATCCCTATAGCCTTGCACAAGGCAAAGCTTTTGCTAAGTGTGCATTTGTATCTTGATATTCTTATTAGGTAATAAAGATAGCAATGTGTTTTTTTTGTTTTGTTTTGTTTTTTTGTGGCACCGGGGATCGAGCTCACAACCTCGCGCCTGCCTGACAGGCCCATAAGCCGCTGAGCCAAATTCCCAGCCCTGGTTTTTTGAGGCAGGGTCGCACTGTGTAGCTCAGGGCGGCCTTGCACTCGCACTGTAGCCCAAGCTGGCCTCGAACTCACAACACTCCGCCTACCTCAGCCTCCCGAGTGCTGGGATTAAAGGCGTGCGCCACCACGCCCGGCTAAAGATAGCAATGTTAATACAGTTAGAAACAACAGAGCTGCCAGGGGCATTGGTGCATGCTTGTAATCCCAGCACTCAGGAGGCTGAGGCAAGAGGGTCACCATGGCCAGCCTGGGCTACATAATGAATGCAAGGCAAGCTTGAACTACACAGCGAGACTATGTCTCAAAAGAAAAAAAAGAAAGAAAGGGAGAGAGAGAGAGAGAAACTGGAGCTGAGGAAGTCTCTCTTCTCTCCATTTAATTCTAAACAGTACTCTAGGGTCAGTCCTACTTCCATTATCCTAAGAGAGGTAGAAAATAAAATAACAAAATTCTAGGAGATCTCTGATGCTCTAAAGGAGAACACGTGTGTGTTGAATCCCCTAGCCTGGTCTTCAGTCACCTTCACCCTACTCAAAGTGTATTACAGGCTAATAAACATGTTCTACACGTCGTAAATATAACTGAGATCAGAGTGAATTCTGGGACAAATGTGTGTGCTCAGAAACCCTAAGATGACTCCGCACCCTGTCAGTCATTCCTGTCAATCACACCTAGAAGTTCAGTGGGCGGTAGCTGGGCTGAGGTACATGTTCTTCAAATTCTGAAAACCTGATTGATCTGCATGCTGTCGCTGTTGCTGTTTCACTGTGCTGTCACCTGCTTGCAGGGCTTTTACTTTTCTGTCACCCCAGCACCATTTTCTGTCTGTGCTTTATCTTTTGTTGGCATGGACTTGTCCCTGAGCACAACCTCCCATGATCTCCAGTAAATGTAGCAGCTTGCCACTTACTGCTGGGTTCTTTTCTCATCTTACAGAGAGCTTGGGCTATATTGGCCTGCTCTACCAATAGGACATGGAGTCATAGGGTTCAGAGAAATTGTTATGCAAGAAACAGGAGCTGTTTACTGGTTGTTGTTTTTTTTTTTTTTTTTTTTTTTGCGGTACCGGGGATTGAACCCACAGCCTCACGTCTGCCAGGGCAGGCGCTTAAGGCACTGAGCCAAACTCCCGGCCCTGGTTTTTTGAGGCAGGGTCGCACTATGAAGCTCAGGCCGGCCTTGCGCTCGCGTTGTAGCCCAAGCCAGCCTCGAACTCACAACACGCCACCTACCTCAGCCTCCCGAGTGCTGGGATTAAAGGCGTGCGCCACCATGCCCGGCTTGTTTACTGGTTGTTATTTACAAAATAGGAGTCCATAGAGGTGGAGAGACCACGATAAGATTTTTGAAAGTTAATTTTTGATGCTGAAAAGGTTAAGCTAAAACCATTCTCTTTCCAAAGTACAGTACTAGATAATTTAAAAATCTTCCTACTACAAAACACCTAGACAGCCAGATGTGATGGCACATACCCGTACCCCAGCATTCAGGAAGCTAAGGTAGGAAGATTATAAATTCCTGGCCAGCCTGGGCTACACAGTAAGACCTTATCTCAAAAAGAAAAAATCAGGGTCGGGAGTTTGGCTCAGCAGCTTACGCGCCTGTCAGGCAGGCACAAGGTTGTGAGTTCAATCCCCGGTGCCGCAAAAAAAAAAAAAAAAAAAAAAATCCTGTCTTTCCCTAGTCACATAAAATTAAATTATGGATGTACCATAATATATTTAACAAGCCAGGCATGGTGGTGCACTCAGGTAAAATCCCAGCTGGGTGTGATCCCAGCACTCCAGAGTTCAAGGATAACGCGGCTACATGGTGAATTCAAGGCCATCCTGAACTACAGTGAGGCCTGTCTCAAAAAAACAAAATAAAATTGAAATATCTGGGCCAGAGAGGATATACTGGGGAAAAGAGAAGAATATGTTTATGGGGTCCACCAAAAAAATGTGCCCATACTTCAGGAAAAGAAAATTTTAAAAACTTCTATAAATATTTTAATACTATATTTAATACTACACTTATAAATTTATGATACTACATTTAATACATAAATATTTTAATATTAAGTTTAAGTAAGTAAATTACGAGAATCATGAGATTAATAAAAGTTGCCTTTAGCCTCTACAATTATAAGAGGTGCTCAAAGTGATGGCCATTAACTTCCAGACAGTACAGCAAACTGCTGCTTGGGTAACTGTGAGGTTGCTGCACATGAATTTTCAATTTCTTCTCTGAGGGCCAGCAATATAGTGGGTATTCTGCAATATATGACAACCTGTAGGTCCCCCATAAAAGGGTAACACCGAGCTGGGCGTGGTGGCGCACGCCTTTAATCCCAGCACTCGGGAGGCTGAGGTAGGCGGAGCGTTGTGAGTTCGAGGCCCGCTTGGGCTACAACGCGAGCGCAAGGCCGGCCTGAGCTACATAGTGCGACCCTGCCTCAAAAAACCAGGGCTGGGAGTTTGGCTCAGTGGCTTAAGCGCCTGCCCTGGCAGACGCGAGGCTATGAGTTCGATCCCCGGTGCCGCAAAAAAAAAAAAAAAAAAGGGTAACACCACTGTTGAAAAAACATTTCTTTTTCTGAAGAGTGTGTACCTATTTTTGATGTTGTGGAGAACCACTCAGACTGCTACAAAGTTCAAGGGCATCTAAGGATGTCTGAGGTGCAGGTGCACAGTCAGATACAGTTACGTAAGTGTTATGGTTGATACATTATGTCAACTTGAGAAGTTTAGAAGTTTAAGGCAGAGACTCAGCAGGGAGCCAGGGTTCTTACTTTGTAAACATCCTCATCCTGTGCAAGAGGACAACACAGAGATTTTGTGAATGCTACACCTGCCTTGGCATGTGGAGGTGGCCTATGCACAATATAAGGGAGAAAAAGAGGCTTATTCTCCCCTGTTTTGCTCTGGCTGCTTTTGTTTGCTGCTGCCCTGAAGTGTTGCCCCCGTGCCATGCCACCATGCCTTGGACCCAAATGATTATGAACTGAAACCTCCGAAAACTGTAAGCTAAATAAACTTTTCCTTCCCTAATTTTGGGTGTCCTGTTTTGTCTCAGAAACAAGAGAGAAAAGTAACCAAGACACTAACCATGACTTAGTACAGGTAAACGTGCATGCACTGGTTACAACACTATGTAACAATATAAATATGAGAAAACAGCCTGTATAAGAATTATACAATAGATCACCCCACCCCAGAGACCTCAGCAGTGGGGCGATCTTGGACCTTTGCCCCCCACCAGCACCTCCCCAACCCTGGAGACCTCAGCAGGGGGATGAGCTTGGACCTTCGCCCCCTGGCTAGCACCTCCCCCACCCTGGAGACCTCTGCAGGCTGCAGATCATTGACTGCAGCACCTCCCTCTCCACCGCAGTCTTCAACAGCCCAGGGACCATCAGCATCCTGTCCACTACCTGCAGAACCCTGGTGGGCTGGTGGAAGCCTCAGCAACCCCTCACCCACACAGAGGACCCCAGTGGGCCCGTGACTGTGTGGTGAGTTTCCCCTCAAGTAGAGGTTCAGTAGGAGCAGCAACGAGCCCTCCCCTTCAGCTGTAGGACTTTGGAAGCCCAGCAAGAGCATGCATCCTTCTGCCATACAGAAAACACTAGGTGGGTTGAGGAGAGGGCTGACAAGGTCTCCCCCAACCTGGAGAAACTTGAAAGGGCCTAGGAGACCCCCTGTGACACAGTAGGGTCCCAACTGAGGTGCACAACATAGCCAGGTAAATCTGGCAGCGTGGAACAGCCTAAAGCCACAGTAACAATAGAAGCTAAGGGTGGCTTACATGAATTCTCCTAGGCTAGTCATCCTCGGGAGAATATAAGACTCACCCAAAAGTACCTGCTGGAGGAATCCAAGTAACTGGCCCCTCGACTTTATTGAGGGACTCAGCAAGTAGACAAAAATCACCCATACAGTAGGACCCTAAGACACACACAACAGTCACTGGAAACTAGTGGGATTGAAAGACCAAAATATTAACACAAGAGGTGAAAATGACAAGATGAAAAAGCAAAATGCTATCTCAAATGTCCAGTCCATCAGGAACAAGTATAGGGGACACTGAAATAGAGGACATTGAAAGTCACACACCTACAACTTTTTTTTTTTGCAGCACCAGGGATCAAACAACCTCATGCCTGCCAGATAGGCACTTAAGCCACTGAGCCAAACTTCTGTTTTTTGAGGCAGGGTCACACTATGTAGCTCAGGTCGGCCTTGCACTCACGTTGTAGCCCAAGCCGGCCTCAAACTCACAACGCTCCTCCTACCTCAGCCTCCCGAGTGCTAGGACTAAAGGCATGCACCACCACACCCGGCTGTCACCTACAATTTCTGAAAAGATAGCAAGTGAACTAAAGAAACAAACCCATGAAGCTATAGAGGAAATAAGATTAGAAATAATCTTTCAGGTAAAGAAGGAAATGATAACCTTAGTAAAGGAATTACTTGGCATAGCTAGAGAAGGCATAGATAAAAAAAGTACAGGAGTATGGGAAAATGATGGAAACCTTGAATGAGCAACTTAGGAAGCAAATAGAATGCATGAAAAAATTCAAGGAAATATCCAGGAAGTACAAGGCTCCAAGAAAGCTGGTGAAACTGTTTAAATGAAGCTGAGGATAGACTTTTGGACCTTAAAGACAGGATCACAGCTAGTGATCATGAAAGGAAAGAATTTGTAAAAGTAACAAGGGAGCATAAAGTAACAATTCAACAGCTTCAAGATGATGCAAAGAGAACCAATACAAGACTGATAGGAATAAATGAAAATGCAGGAGTCAACGCAACAGACTTAAAAATACTATTCGCAGAAGTAATGGGGGAAAATCTCCCATACATGGGAAAAGAACCAGATATGCAGATAAGTGAAGAATATAGAATGCAAAACAGTCATAATCAAAATAAATCTACACCCAAACATATAATAATTAAGATCCCAGATATACAGCATAAAAACAGAATACTAAAAGCTGTTAGAGAAAAGACACAACTTACCTATCAAGAAAGGTCCATTACAGTGCGACCCTGCCTCAAAAAAACCCGGACCGGGAGTTTGGCTCAGTGGCTTAAGTGCCTGCCCTGGCAGGCGCGAGGTTGTGAGTTCAATCCCTGGTGC
>RJWM01002445.1:0-95332 GCA_004363535.1 Dasyprocta punctata
ATCTATTTAAAATTGATTCTATGAGCATAGTTGTGGGCAACTTGTCTTTTCAAAAGGAAAAAGTACTGCTGTTTAAATACACATGCTTATTTACACTTATTATAATCATTTAATATTTAGAAATATAATGAATATTTTTAATACACCACAAAGATTAAATGTTAAAAATAGAAATGATACTATGTGAATGTGATAGACAAAGTTTAAGGTTTCTATGGATGAACTGAGCCTAGAGCACAGTCAAAACCTGCAAGAGATTACTCAAGATTTCACTTAAAGAGGGTGATTTTATTTCAAGTAAGTCTTAAATGTCTGAAAAGAATTGCCAATAAATAGCTTTGTAATACCAGTGCAAACTATTCTGTTACTGTACAACAGTAAATTTTGATTTTGAGCATCTTTTAACAATCATTATACATACTTCTGAGATCATAGAAAAATAATCCTTCCTTCAAAATGATTTTATTTAAAATTAAGTCATAGTCTGTGTATAAACCTATGTACAGTTCTTGTTATTTACCAGGCACTAAAGTTTATGTGAACGAATTGCATTAGTTCAAAATTAACTTTCAAAAGTAGAAAATACTATTTTCTCATTTTTCAGATTAAGAAATAGAGGAAGAGAAAATATCTATATTCAGTATTTATGTTACTAACCCGAATCTTATGTTACCTTCTAACTCTGAGTATTTCGGGGATTCAGTTCAACAATTATTTGCTTCCATTATAATATGATAGGAAAATGGAATTGCTAATGATGATAGAAAAGATCTTGAATATTGATTCAACTGCTTTTTTGCATACTTTGAATTTTTATCCATATAAAGATGCACCTGGCAAGACAGAGTTTGAAAACAGATGAATGTATTTGCATTTTTCTTGCACTTCAGCATGTAGTATAATGCTCTTTATATACTGTTAAAGGGTCAGTTTCTGCATTATTCCAGATTGAACTCCTTAATTATCTATCTTTGTATAATAAAAAGAAAAGTGCTGACAGAATGCAGAAGAAAAATCTAAATTCTTTTCTTGCAATAAATGTGACATAGATTGTAAAAAGCAATATTTTTGTCCTTGAAATGTTTAGAAGTATCGACATTCTGTCCACTAAATTGTCAGCTTGTCTTTAAGGTTAGAGCTTCTAACTTCTTCGCATTTAACAGACTGACATTGATCTCTTGGCTCTTCAAACTTGTGCACCACTGGCAACCTGGGCTTGATTTTGAAGCAGGGTCATAAAACTACTACCATTGATAATTTCCATAATTCCATTAATTTCCATAATTTCCATCAACTACACTATGGTTGTAAAGTTGAATTTCCAACCTTCAATATTATGCCAAATATACTGTGAATCTTTAAGTTTTCCATAATCTGAAGTATTAAGAGAAAAATAATTGAATAATAAAACACAAATTCAAAAGTAAAAGTAACTAAATACTTCCATTCTGAAAAATACTTCAGAAATCATTTGAATAAGAATGTCCACAATAGTTATTATCATCATTCTGTTTTCACCACATAGGTACTCCTCGTGTCTTCAATAAGTTTCTCATGATTATGGAAATATTCCCCAAAAAACATAGTTATACTTCTACTTGTTACTTTTAAATTGGGGAAAATAATTGGTAGCATTTTCAATAATATTTCTTAATCCATGGTAATGACTGGACTTTCCAGATAATGATTTCTTTGTTCCTTTAGTTGGTTAAAGAATTAGAAGAAGACATGGCAGTGGGAATTTTCAAAAAGATTTCCTTGACTCTCCACCCACAGGCTTCTGAGCATGGCAGTAAATAGTCCATTTTTGTTAATGAAGCTTCCCTCATACAGCTGGGATTGTTTAATATTTTACGAGTGTTACTTTGTTTTGCTCTCAACGATCTCAGGCAGTTAAGGATTTATGAATCGTGTTTTTCTCAGCCCATCTGCGGTTTCCTATCTTCTCTGGCCTTGAGAATATGTTTAAATTTATTAAAGCGAAGCAAAGGCTCATTATTTCAAAGGAGAGCCAAAGTGACACAGTGAATTGGTTATTAATGGAAAGGCACTGCCATAGGGCGATTGAAATTTAATGATATCCTACAAGAAAAAAATGAGGGTGTCACTTTCCAAAAAGTCATGCTAAATGCCAGCCTTTTTAAGGTCCTGCCGCTAATTTTATGCCTGCGCACAGTAATGTTTTCAAAAGCGTTTAGGAAACACGGACCAGTGACTGTACTGATTATCCTTTTCACCTTCGCGCCTGTTCCAAATGGGTTTGTGCAGTGAGCGATTTAATCTCTAAATATAGGGAACGTTAAAAAAAAATAACATTGCTGTTTTTCACAAGCTAAGGGCCTTTTGCAATCCTCCAGAGATGGACTTGCAAATATGCTATCTCCATATGCTCTCAGTAAGCTCTCAAACTGGCGGATCACCAAAACAGAAAAAAAAAAAAAAAAAATCAATCCCTTGATTTTTTTATTTGTGTCATTCAAAAGATGTTTTAATGTCATAGTCTAAAACTATATTTGGTAATATTCAGATAACACTCAGTTTGAGCTACAAGCTGGTACTAGGGGTAATTTTAAGTTTTCCTTATTTAACTTGGTATTTTTATTGAATCATAGTGTTGAAGTTCCAAAATACTTCATCCCACCCCATTTAATGCAAACCAAATACCTATCTGCAGTACTAAAAAGAATACTTCCTTGATATATGCACTCATTCCTTTTAACGTTACAGACTTAGGGATTCCCTGTACTAACTGAAATACCCATAAATTATTTTAAAAATTATTTCAAATGCCTCTAGAAAAACTGTTGACATAGGTACCAATCATGCTTCAGGATATTAGATTATGTTTCATCAAACTTCCTAAAAAGCATGCTTTTCCTTTAATAGTTTTTGGTATATTTGAATTGTTCTCTGGATGTGATCGTTGTGGTCCTCATGTTTACCTCTGTAACTTTTTCGAATATGTTATTGAAGTTTGAGGAGAATTGCCTCAGTATATTCCAGGAAAGGGCACAATTTAAATTTAGGGTTCCAGTTCAATTAGGCTTGCGATTCAGCAATTTAAGCAATACATTAATTACACAAAGTACATATGAACATTTTTAATTTAGGAACAACACTGGGTCTGATTTTAATGCATTTTTATTTACTAATGCTGAATATAAACTAAAATGTAAATGGTGCATTTGAAATGCACTGTAGTAACATATAATTTTCTCATATTGCATATGGTAATACAAAAGTGTCTCCTGGTGCCAAACACACTTTTGGATGTAGAAGAATATGATTTATTTTCCCTGTTTATGACAAAGTAAGTTATTAAAGAATATCAGAGACTAATTTTTAAAAATTAAAGTTATACTCAATTAAAATTATGTTAATAAGATTTTATAAGTTGTGATCACACTTTATGGAGCTTTTCATTTGTTCTAGGTCAGAATGTGATTCTGAAGAGATAAGAAAAATGTTCAAAGCTAAGACAGGAGTGCATCTTGTAGGAGAAAAATCACTTCAAAGAGGGTGTCAAGGACCCACAATTTAAGTTTCTCTGGGTCCTTCCTCTCTTTTAACAGAAAACTTATCATCCTATAATCTTCTAACAAAGACATAAACACTTCAGCTACATATATTTTGATTGCTTCACGACAGTTTACTGGAGGCTGAGCAATGACAGATTTCTTCATTGTCTTTTTGCCAAAATTTGTCCTTTAAGTCATTTTTGTTGACTGCCCCTTTTAGCAGCTCACCTCACAATGAGAGAGAAGACAATTAATGGGAGGGTGATTTATCACTGCCAAAAACTGTCAAGGACTTCAGTTGTAGCTGGAGAAAAAGCAATTTCACATTATGGCATTTCATTCTGAATACATTGTATTTACAGCTCACAGTTTTATTTTCAGAGCCTATTATCAGGTGAAACAGTTGCATCTGAAATGTTGTTTGTGACATAGGTGACCTGTTAGGATTTGATAAGTATTTACGCCAGAGCACAAGGGGCTCACACATCTGCTGTTGGCAGAAGCAATGGAAAAAAATAACCTGGAAATGAGGCGTTTGATTTTTCTGGTTCCTACACTCGAGCATCTGTTGCTATAATTAAGTGGCATTCAGTAATTGCAGTGCAATGGTGAAATAAACATATGCATTCCTGCCAGCTTTTAGGATTTGGTGTCCTTACAGTAGGAGAGACAAGCAAAGTGACTTCAATAAGAACAAAAGGTTTTATAGCAAAGTTTAGCAATGGAGTTTTTGGTAAAAGAAAAAATAACATGTTAGCAATCTATTTCATCAGAAAACATAATAATACACACTTAAGAAGAAGGAAGTTCCTGCAGAATTCAACACTTGGAATGAACTTTTCGTCTGTGGGAATGTCAAAAGGGGTTAAACACCATTACTCAATAAATTGTATCATAGAAGAATAACAGAATAATAAAAATAAAGGTATTACTAATTTTAATGGTACTCTATAATGAAAAGATTACAGTGAAATTAGTTCAATAAACTAAAAGTTTTATTTGGTGTGTTATAAAAATAAGTATGTTTGCATTGGAACTTGACTTTTAAAAGCAGCATGATGGATTATTTGAGGCTAATATAATTATCTTAAGTAGTTTGAAAGTGATTCTCAATGTGGGAAGGACTTTAGGAAAGCTGGAGGAAAACCTGAGGTCTTTTTTGGAATTGTATTCCCAGGCCTCAAGTGTGTTGCCCAGGTGCTGAGATCTGAATCTCAATGTGGAGGAAATAGTTTGGAAAAGTTCCCTGGCGTTCTATCGGGTATGCTCACTCCCGCTCACCACAGAGAATGTGTTGCCCATGAAATATCTAATAATTGCTATTAACTAAGCTTGAAAGTGCCTGTTTATGAATACTGTATATATTTCTGAAAATTCTTTGCTGAATATTCTTTATATCCCATTAGTTATTCAGAACAAACTATTACAATTTGGATTTGGTTGTGCTGTGGTAGTTTGCAATTTCCTGGAACTATCACATGACAAATTCTATTGTGCTATAAATACTTACAAACAATGACTTTTGAAACAAGGAGAAAATGTGGAATTCAAGCTGTCTTGAAGTCAGAACTTTAGCATACGTTTTTAAATTTTAAATGGAATTCACTACTGTTGGTAAGGACAATATACTGATTGTGTAGACAAAGCTGTGGTTAGCAGGTGAAGCTCTAAGGACTTTGAAGGGGCATGGGAAGTTGAAGTATCACAGTGAGACTGACTGTAGTATGATATTTTTATCTGATTCTTTGGCATCCAGTGACTGCTTTACTTTCTGGGTGAAGATAGGACATGAGGAATCAACCATGAAGAGATGAAAATGATGGATGATAGCTTCATAATATCAAAAAAGTTGGATCTGCCTAGGAGACAGCAAATAAAAACACAGTTTGCTTGTGTTCGAAAGGTTAAAAGATTTGTTATATCCCCTCACTCTTCAAAAGGTAGCTTTAAAGTGTGTCATAAAATAGGTTTGAAAATTTTAATTCCCATCCCAGTTGCATTAAACAGAGGTGAAATTTAGAGCTATATTAAACTGTCATGTACTTATACATTTCTATCTATACTCTTTCTATATCAATATCCATATATTTTTAATATGACAGTGTCACAACAAGTTATGGAAGGGATAAAAAGAGATGTATGATCTTTGCCATCTATTTGTTATCAAGAGATACATTAATAATAACAAACATATAACACACTATAGGACTAAAGTGATTCTAAATACTTGTAATGTAATAATTTAGCCTTCACTGCAACTTTGAGCACAGTCACAATACTACCGTCTCCATTTTACAGATGACTATAACAAGGTTTTATGGCTGGTAGGGAGCAGGTAGGTCTAGGAACTGCATTCCAGCAGTTTAGGTCCAAAGTTTATCATCTTAAACATAGTGCCATTTTTTCAAGATGACTAAATCACACATGTTCCCTGGGCCCACAGTCCTTTTGGCCTACCTGCCTGTTTCTGTCTTACCCTGTCTTGTCTTATCATCTAGCTGTTACGATGCTATGATCCTTTGACATTACTGGAATTAGCTACTGTGTTAATACAATATTGGTTTTGAATTTCCACTTCTTTCTCCAAATCCAAGAATCTCTGCATTTTCATGTACTTCTTGCTATCAGAGACAGAAATCTCCTATTGTCAGCCCAATTTCCTTTTAAATGTGACCATTTTTCTTGAATGAACTATTCCATGATAAGTAATTTCCTAATTTTGTATATAGCTATATATAGCTGTATAGCGTGATGTTATATGTGTAGTCCAACGTGTACTTTCTACTTATTTGTTGTAATTAATAATATGTATCCACTGTTCTTTTCCATGTGTTCATGGTAGAATTCTGGGAACTTGTTATCTTGTCCTTTTAAACTTTTATGTGAGAACCTGCTTTAATTTTCATCAGAAATTACTTTCTAAGTTTCACCATCTCCAAATTATCATGTTGTTTTGGGGGCAAGTTTTAACTCACTCTGCCTTCTAACTTAATAATTTGAAATAATTGTAGTGGCCATTTCTCAAAAGCCCTGTGGCTGTTTTTTCATTCATCTCCATAAGGTAACAAAAGTATGGCATACTCGCTCATAATCTTTACCATAATGTCCTGAAGAGAGTATCATTTCGTCTCCATTCTAGTGCTGAGGAAACTGAGAATCAGATACAAAAATCAAGATCCAGAGTTTGAGAATGACAAAAGTGAGAAAGCCTTGTTTGACACTGTCTTGTGTCTTTTCTCTCTAAACTGTCTTAATTTGCATTGACTTTGACTTATCTTATTTTTATTTACTGATAAAATCGTTTCCTTTTAGAGAAATTTTAGAAGAGATAATTAATGGAAATGTATTGACCATGCATACGTTTTGCAGACCATATCCCTGTTCTTAAGCAATGCAGGATTATATGTGTATAGCTCTTTGGTTTGAACTCAAGCACTGAAACAATAATTTATCTGAATAAATTATTCCTTAATAATTTTGTTTCATCAGTTTCAATGCAATTGTGTTTCTTTAAAGAAAACTAGAACCCATTACATGTGTATGTTATTTTTAGGTTAGTATGTTAATAAGTGTATTAAAGTCAGCAACAATGATATTCACCTACATGAAATTACTGTAGACAATAGGGCATCATGGTTGAAAGCATGAGTTCTGGATTCTTGGAACTCGTGGATTCCACCTCTGACCCAATGGAACAGTGAGTATGCTATTAAGTTATGAAATTTACTAAGCTGCTTTTAGCTCTCATTTTCCAAATGTGAAAAATGGAAATAATTGGACGGTGGGGCAGGAATCAACCTGCCTTAGAATTTGTAAGAATATCTGAACACAAATACTTACTGTTCCTATTGCCTTTCATCATCATCGATCCTCTCTACAAACTAGTCACAAATTTAGCAAGACATGTTTCAGCAACCCATTTGTGAGTTGTTCATAAATTTAAATACCCTTTTATATCATAGAGTAACATTGTAAATATAGCTTAGTGTTAATTGAAATAATATTATGAGCCCATATGTTGAGAGTTAAGTAAGCTCCCTAGAAAACTAGAGCTACACAGCTAAAAGCAATTATGACAAAAGATGCTGCTCATCATATTATATCAAATGGGGATCAGCAACCTTTTTCTGTAGAGAGCACTATAATAAATATTTTAGGCTTTTTGGTTTATATGATTTCTGTCACAACCTCTCTACTGTTACAGTGACAAAACCATCATAGACACAAATGAATGATTGTGGCTCTGTTCCAACAAAACCTTATGGATATTGAAATTTGCACTTTATATTATCTTCAAGTGTCAGAAAATTGTATTGCTCTTTTTATTTCAGTTTTTTTTTTTTTGCAGTCATTTCAAAAACACAAATACTGTTTTTGTCTTCAGACTAAATAACAAAACCAGCATGCTGGATTTGACCAGTGGTTCGTAGTTTGCCTATTTCTGGTTTGAGATAAATTCTTGTCTTTTCTAAGCATTTTTCCTAAATGTTTTATTCCAGTCACTGTTGTCAGCCTGTCATCTCTCAGAAATCTAAAAGGTTCTAAAACCTGAAAATGGATTATTTTTACAGAAAGCTCTCAGACACATGGACTAGGATAAAGTATTGATAAGTTGGAACTTGAGTCAGAGGACCAGACTTCTCATTTTGAAGGCAGATGAGTTAATCTTATACTTCACAGGACTGCTGGAAAGAACAAATGAAATGGTGTCTTAAATGGTCATGAGTTAGGAAGAACTATCAAATTGTGACTTATGAGGAGCTTCTACTACTAATTTACAAGAGCTTTCATAACAAAATACCACAGACTGGATGGCTTACCCAAATTTATTGTTTACATAGATCTGCAAGTTCAAAATTAAGCTACTCACAGTTTTAAGTTTTTGCTGAGACTTCTGTCCTTGGTTTACAGACAGCTACTTTTTCACTGTATCCTCATGTGGCCTTTGTGCAAACTAATCACCAGTGCCTTCCCTTTAAAAGAACACCAGTCCTATTGAATTAGGTTTCAGTCTTTATGGTCCCATTTAACTTTAATTCCCTCTTTAAAGGGCATATATCTTTAGATAGTCAAATAGAGCATTAGGGCTTCAACATAGCAATTTGAGGGATGAACACAAAACTCTGTCTCTTCTAGTCCCATGTAAATGGTTTTCTATTCACCTAGGTAGGTGTTGTGGTTTATATTTCTGTGGCCCCACCAAGTCTCATGTAATGATGGATGCAGCTGAGTCTGGCTTTTGTGATTGGTTTGTTGTCTGGTGCTGGGATTGGTGATGTGAGTGTTGTACCCGCCTAGGATGGAGTCAACATACCGTGTAAGAGCTGCAAAAAGGCATGTGTTCTCTCTAGGTAACTCACCTAAAACCTTTTAGATATGGCAAAAAAGGGTTGCAATATGAAGGACAGGTTATGTTACTGTGAGGGTGCATTTATACTTATAGCTTCTTTAGTTAGTTCCAAGATTAAAATATCTGGGTTATTTTCATCTGTCTAAATAGGATTATATTACACCTAACTAATTTGTCCTAATTTTTTTTGCATATGGTATAGGAAATAAAGTGTCAAGAAGTAAAACTAGCTTGTTTTTATGTATTGATCTTTGACTTGAGTTAAAACAGCAAATGCTTTCCACTCTCAAAATAATAAGTAGTGCTTCAGAACTTCTGGCTGTGTTTATATAGGAAACACTGTCTGTGATACACCATATTGTTTTCCCTAAAGCCACCTCCTTCATATTAATTTTATTCAGTGGATATAAGGCTACTTATTTCCTCGATGTTTGTTTGCTATTTATCATGTAGACCTTTTTGTTTGCTTTCAGTTGATTAAGTCGTATGTCAAGTTTTATTCATGGTATTGCTTTTGGTGAAGTAAAACAAATTGCTTTGGGGGAAATCTCAACCCTGTGGGAATTTAAATAGTGCTGTTTTGATAGTCTAAAAAAATTTTAAAATCCTGCTTTTTCTCTAACATTTATCTTGTAGATTGTTAGTCTTTAGATGTTTCAGAATTTTTTTTCTGAAGCAGTACATTTAATGTTAATTTAATTCATAGATATTTGGTTTCTAGAAAAGAATTGATGAAAGACAATATAGTTTTGAAAATCTACAAGTCTGGTCAAAAATATAGATTGATATGTGTTTAATGGACACATACTTATAATCAAGACTCTGCTGACAGCTATTATTTGAAGAGTTACTTTAGATAGTTAATTTATAAATTCTCTTACACCAAAAGTGGCAGTTAAGTTAATTTTGTCAATAATGTGGAGATTCATGTTATGGGACATAGTTTGCTAAGATTCTAGCAGAGCCATAGAAGTAATTTTAATTGAGATTTTTACAACCATTTGATAACAATGTTTTGATCACTGTAGTTAGGGCAGGATTCCAATAAAGGCCATAAAATCTGTGACTAACCCACTGAGTCACCCATTCTCTGTCATATATTGTTTAATGGCCCATACTGTCAGGAATTATTATGGCTTTCTAGTGATAATTTTTAAGACAGAAACTTTGCCAACACAAAATATGGATATAAGTTGAAAACTTATGATTTTAAAGATAGTGAATAAAACATCCCTCAAATAAGGCATATGAGATTTTACTTGTTTGTTTACAATGATTGTTTTGACTCTTGAACCTATAAATAGATATAAAATATGTACATATATATATGTATATATGATACTGATGAATATTTTAACTTTCCTTGGTTAATGTTTCCAGGGAACTTACAGATGCTAGAATAATCTCTAATGTTTTTGCTCAATCTGCTCTGGAGATGGATGAAATAAATAGTTTAAACTAATTAATGTAACACCAGCTGTTACAAGTGCTTGGCAGACGTCTATGCGTTTTGATGGGCAGGGAGCGGCTGTTGTACTTGACTTTATTTTAGTACAATGTTGATCACAGTGTAAGCTGGAATAAATGACAAGCCAAAAGAAGGAACAGAGAATGAATTCCATGTAATTCAAAATACCATCTTCTCTAAAAAACATAATTTGTTTTTTAACCTGGGAGATAGACAGTTGTGCTGGACTTCATTAAGTCATAAGGCCTTTGACAGCTGCTAGGTTAAACAGGTTGCTAAAATAAAAGTGTGTGATCTTGGACACTGTCCTTGGTTTTTCCAGAGGACCTATTAGAGTTACAGGTATGCAGTGTCAGCTAGATGTTTGAGGCCCTGTTTCTGTTAATTAATGCCTTTAGGGAAAAATAAAAGAAAAGAAAGAGATTATAGTCACCTGGAATAGATGGGGAAATGATTTCAATTATACTATTTTAACAAGTTGAAGGGAAAGGTAGAGGGCTTGCTTGTGAGTACTGTTATATACTAAAGTTTCTACTTGCATGTACTTCTACACATATAGTTCTCTCAAAGGAAAAAAAAATCCACAACTAGCGAATTCTGAGCATAAGTGGTATATTGGAAGGGTATGCAATTGCCTATCTCCTTGTAAAAGCTTCATTTCTCATTCTACAATGGAGAAAGATGTTTCTACCACTATGCTTCTTACTTCCATAAGCCTGAAGAAGTTTAAATAGCCTCCTAACTTCCGTTTCAAAGTTGGAGGGCTGAAGCACTATGTTCTGACAGAGAAGCAGTGTTTGTTATCTCAGTATATGCCGGCATTAAGACAACAGTGTCATCATGCAGATTGTTACCCTATGAATTTGTCTAATAAGTTATTATAATGTGTGCAGAGCAGATGGCAAGTGTGCTCCTGAAAGAACTGATGGATGGGATGTGATGTCATCAGTGAGATGACAAGGTTCACAAGGTACTTGACCTCCAAGAGTAAGTCCTAACTGGTTAGAATTCTAAATGGTGAACTCTGGTGACACAAGCTAAATGGGAAATATGTGCAATTTGTATTTTTTTATAGTGGTGTTTACCCCCTTCACTGAACTCCACATAATGGGATTTTGTCCCTGAAGACTCAGAGATATTGTTGGAGGGTTGTACCCTGTAACCTTGCAAGGATTTCTAATACAAATCTGCACATCTAAACTTTAACAAAATCTCAGCGAATGTTATTTATGGAGTCAGGTTCAAAGCTTTCCCTTTTTTATATGTATATATGCAGAAAGAACTTAGTTAAGACATCCCATTAATTTTAACATGTTATCACAAAATAACAAAGTGCTGACTCCGTGAAAATATTCAGCACATAAAATTAAACTTTTATATTTTCATTAAAATACGTTTCTATATATACAAGCCTAAAATAAGCTGTCAGAGACCTTGATGTTGTCTTTATATTTTAATTATGACTTTATTTGCACTTACAGGTGTCAAACCTAGACACATTAACATTTCTATTTCAATATTATCATTTTAAAATTTCAAGTGACTTCAGAATCTATTCCATATCACCTGTGAGTTGTGGTTTAAGAATTTACATGGGCCTGGTAAATGTATTCCAGAAAAAATATCATAGCAAGTATAATTAAAGACTTTGGGGTTCAAAAGAAGTGCAGGTAAAATATGACAATAAGGTATGTACCTCGTGTAAAATCAGATGAAAAAATTTAGCTACTGAAAATTGCTTGGTGGAGAAAGGATTAATTAATTAAAAGACATGTCTAAGGAGGAAATGTAGATGTGTTAAGGGAAGAAATAATCATCAAAATATGAACTCCCTCTTCTGAGAATTCTTTACATTAGATTTTTATACATACACTGATGGGATTTCTAAGATACAAGAAAAATAAACTACCAGTGTTTATTTTCTTTCTGTTTTTGTTCATTTTGAATTATCAACCTGAGGTAATTAAAAATAAGTTTCCAAAAATGAGATGTTGATATTTATTGAAGGAGATGAAAGAAATGCACACATAAAATTAGGTAACTAAGTCTAATATAAAGTATATGAATGTTTTTCAGTATACTGTGGAAAAGTAGTTAAGTGATTGAAATAATAATATGATTCTGCAATACATAATCCTATCCACAGTATAAACAATATTAACAGCTGTTAAAGTGAACATGGTTTCTATAGCTTAAATGTTAATGAAGTTATACAAATAATAATCTCATCAATTAAATGAACTTGACGTAAGACAATTTACCCCACAAAGTTCATTCATCTGGTAACTTTGCATGGACTTATAAGCGGCAGCAGAAGATGCAAAAGTACACTATTTTAATTTATTCTGTATTTGTATGTAAATCCTAATGTAACATGCTAAGAATTTCTTAATTTCATTACACTGATAGAAAATGTTTAGCCTATAGTTGCAAATGTTATAACAATGAGTTAATTTTAGAGCAATTACTTGGTAATATAGATTATAATTTAGATTCAGTCTTATCTCTTTTGATATATCAAAGTCCATATATTTACGCTAGTTCTAAAGTCTATAAGTTTATGCTATCATGTGTTAATGTTCCTAAATGATTAGCATAATTAAACAGCATTCTGTCAATGTATATCAAGTGATCAAAAGAGCTTATGAAATTATTTGATAAATTATGCAACTGGACTCGCTGTTTTTAATATAAATGAAAGAACAGAACCCATATCTCATACCACATTGACACTCAGTATTGATTATATGGCTAAACCATTTTCAGGGGCTTTGCTTAATCTGATCTCTTTTTCTGTCTGAGGCAGATAAAATATTAATACAAGGTAAATGAGTGCTCACTGAATTTGCCATATGGCCTCTGTAGAGGACAGAGGGGCCTGGGCAGCCTATGGACTTGCCATATGGGCCTAGAGGGAAAAGGTAAGTATTACACAGAGAACAAATCTACCATATGGGCTGGGTGGAGCACTGAGACTCTAAATACTTACTTATACTGGGCCATATTCACAAAAGAATAAAAACCACATAAATAATATATTATATAAAACCCCTTGAAAATGGATCAATTGTTTAGATTTAATATGATGCTTTCAAGCAATGTCCAGAGCATATAAATAATCATGGTTTACTTTGAAATGGCAAAGAGGATCATCAATCATTTACCCCTGACATTTTTACTTTGCATTTAACATCTGTTCCATAATAGCATGGTACAGTAATATACTTAACATCGTATTACACACTGAAACTAAACAAATAAATATAACACTAAATTAGAATTTTTGAAAGTTTGCCTTGCTTCTGCTCATATTTTTGCAAATACTGTATTATCCACTTCTTTTATCACTTGAAGTTTTTGTTATATAGAGCAGATGAAATTAAGCAAATGGCAAAAGCAATTTTCTTGGTACAATCAAACCTCATTAATTTGGTTTCTGCTAATATGAAATTTATGATAATTTAGCTTGGGCTTGATAAAGTTTACCTTTGTACTAGATATAAAGGAAAGATTTGCTAAGCCAATTATTAGTATAAACAAGATTACAATGAGCATGTTTAACCCACTTAAGAGAGCATACTTTTCAAGGATTTTAGCACATTAATTGAATGCAAATACATACTGCTAATAACAAATGAGTCTAATTTAGTCTTTGAATCATGTCTTGTAGTCTTGTAGTACCTGTATTTGGTAGCAGATGGTTCTAATTATTGTATATATTTCTAAATGCTGTGTGTATCTTTGCAATGTCTATTACTTATGTATTTTTTGAATTTAAACCTAGACATTACCAGCAATCATTATTCTCTGTGAATTCTGAGAATTATTATTTTCAGCATCTGTGTCTCTGTTGCTTTTAGGTGTATAGTATTTTTAAGGAATTTTAATTTTTAAAAAAGATTAGCTTGTTAGTTTTTCTTCCTAGGCACAATGACTCTTCTCTGTGTTTCTTAAAATATGTATCAACAAAAAGTCTATGAAAACCAACCCAGAAACACAATTTGGCAACTGTAGATATATATATATTTATATTTGAAACTTTCTTTTTTTTTTCATCTTTCTTTTTTTCTTTCTTTCTTTCTTTCTTTTTTTTTTTTGTTGTTTGTTTGTTTTTGATACAGGATCTTGATCTGTAGTTCAGGCTGAATTTGGACTCAATATGTAGTCCAAGCTGGTCCCAAACTTAGGGCAATCCTCTTGCCTTAGCCTCCCAAACACTACGAGTACAGGTGTGAGTCACCACACCCAATTTGAAACTATATTTCAAGTTACCTGTGCAGTTGTCTATGGCTAGTTTCTATATGAGAACAGTAACATATATTCATATAAGAGTTTGTTTTGTTCAGGATCTGATCTCATTTAATGAGCTTATTCATAATTTGGGATCCAAGAAAAATGTGTTGCAGACAAAATTATCTAAATCTTTAGAACTTACCGGACTACTAGTCCAAGTTTGTATTTCCAGAGTTGTAAGACAGTGGGTTCGGCTAGATTAAGACATAGAAGTGGCAGGTATAAATGAAATTCCACAAATCAAATCAAAACAAAACAAAACAAAGAATCTAGTATAAGAATGCATTTGGGAATTCCTGAAAAAGCAAAATTGGAATCCATGTTGGATTCCCCAAAATAAGAAGCCTGAGTTGAGATCAGGAGATCTATAGGCCAAGAAAAAGCAAAAATATTGAGCATAGAACCCAGACTCTGTCACGGAATGGGCATGAGTTACAATTTTAGAAAAAACCTAGTGAAAAAAGGCAAGGATCCAATTACTAAACTCAGAAAAGAGGAAGCTGATACTGAGTTATTTGCTAGCTCTCTTGGTTTGATATGCCTTATGTTACTCTTTCTGTTGATAATAAAAAGATTGGTCTCAGTGATTTCTGGCAAGCTAAGTGGCACAAGTGTAAATTCAAAAGAAAGAACAGGTAACCATTATAATTTAGCAGGGTTGCAAAGATTTGTTCTTTTTTTTTGCTCCTTTTTCCTCTTCCTTCCATTCCTTTCTTTCTTCCTCTCGTTTCTTTCTTCATTTTCATTTCTTTCAAAAAACTTTTTTTTTCTTAGAAAGCAAAACAAATGTTTATTTCAAGGAGATTATCATCAAACACTAACATTTTTCTCCCTGCTCCATTCTATAATGTCTCGAGCTTGAGAACATTAGGTAAAAAATAAAACATTAAGGGGGCTTAAAAGAAGTTGCCACTTGAGATTCTGAGAGGAAAAAAAATGCAATGGTTTTCTGGAAGCAATGTACAAGTTTTGAAAATGAAGAAATGACCAACCTGTCAAGGATACTGATAAGTCAACAATGGAGAGGTATAAGAATTTGTGTGTGTGTGTGTGTGTGTGTGTGTGTGTGTGTGTGTGACTTGCTATGCAGTTCAGGCTGCCCTTGCACTCACTATATAACTGTGGCTGGCCTCAAACTCTGGGCAATTCTCCTGCCTCAGCCTCCAGAGTGCTGGGACTAGAAGTGTGCACCACTACTGCACCTGAATAGGAAATTTTAGATGTGGCAATATAGACATCACTGTTAAGTAGTTATATTGGAGAGAAGGGAAATAAATTTGACTAGAGTGGACTCAAGATGAAATCATAGGGAAAATATGAGATCACAGTATAGAGAATTCTTTAGAAAGGAAATGGAAAACTGGAATAGTAATAGGAGGGAAAGGTTGTTCCAAAGAAATTTTTATTTTTTTTACATTCCATGAGGTATGTTACAGCACAGTTCTATGCTATTAGAGATATTCAGGAAAGAGGGAAAAAGTGTATGAGAGAGGGATAATTGCAGCAGTGATGCCCTAATTATTTAGTGAATTTGAAGCAAGGTAGAGAATGGCTCATCCAGTATCACCATTAATTTTTGTGAAAATTGTATCTAGCTAGTTTTATAAGCCAGCTCTTCCACTCACAAGTCAAGACTCCATGTTATAATCTGTGTTTGTTCTTTCCATGTTCAGCTTCCTGTTGCTTTTTTCATGAAAGCAGGCCCCAGCGGCCTGTGAATTTGGATGCATTATTTGTACTCAACTTACCTGCTCATCCAGTGTGTTTTCAACCATCATTTGTTTCCTAATTCTGTCTACCAGTTCTGTATTACTTATTTTTTATGTTGTTTAGAATTACTTTACCACTCATCTCACTCCCTACTTGTGGACTCTTCCATATCAGACTGTGATTTTAACTGTACCCAGCACATTCATTCTTACCCTCAGTAATTGATGAGAATTTTAGAGAAAGAAGTTGTGTATTTTAGCTTCTGGACTTCTTTGGCAATTATGCTAGGAACTTGAGAATGAACCTTATAATGAATAAAGAACATGGAATGAAAGTTTATAATTTGTTAAAGTGTGGAGTGAGAAGAGTTAGCAAAGAAACCAATCAAAAGCAACTCATCTTAGTCAGGTTTCTAACTTTCAACTAAACACTTTGGTTTGTGTCGGTGACATCTGAAAGAAAAATGGGAATCATAGGAACATTGTGAAGGGATATTTTGGTAAACATAGAGGTAGGAAACAAACCTTAGCAAATCAAAGCTCTTCTTAGCATTTCAAAGATAATAGTATCTGTGAGAGAAATAGTGATAGTAGCTGTTGAAGATTTGAGAAACCGAATTTTATTTTATTTTACACATGCTTAGGTATAGAAAATGGAAAGAAACTCAAAATTAAGTCAAGTAATAAATTAAATTTTTTTTACATTCTGTTTTTAACTGTATCTTCTCTGCATATGAGATGATATCAAAAAGTATAAGCTATGCATTTGTTTTCATTGTCTTTCAAAGAGAAAACAAAGATAGTGAAGTAGTCACCAGGAGATGAAACAAAAGCTTCAAAGTGATGAAGAGTTGGTCAGAAAACACTTAGTATTTTAAATATATTTTGGTCACATGGACAAAGCAGACAGCTGAAATTGCTAGCCCAGAGACACGAGAGTTAATTATTAAGAATACATGCTAATGCTTTTATGATCTTTAAAAAAATGGATAAAGTCATATTTTACAGACTGTAAGAAACTCTTCAATAATGATCATGAAGGAGATTCTAAAATGATTGCTTAAAGTAATTTCTTAGGAAACAGTGTGATAATCTCTAGGATTTATGGGATCTTCCTTTGAGCCTGGCCTTACTGTTCATTTCAGAAAAATGTAGAATTATAGGATAAAAAGATCTTAATGACCATTTATATATAAAGTTTTTCTTATGATTGATAACTCTAAACAGATGACAGAGAATTACAAATATTAACATTTGAATGAATAAGTTTTAAGTGAAGGGAGAGTTAAACCTTGCAAAAAGATTTTTACTAGTCAGATGTATATGAGTACCTGACACCCACCACTTCAGAAGGAAAAGTTTAGTTTAATTCTCTGTCTGATGACATTCAGAATATGTAGGCAGGCCTCAAGGTAAAAAAGTGGCAGGAAGTAGTGGTAGAAGAAAGCTGCTTAGTTCATGGTGGACAGAAAGCAGAGCAGGGAAACTGCCAAACAGGAAAGGGAGAAGGATCATATGTTGTCCCTAAAACCACTCCTTCAGGACTACTTAGAAACACCCAGGACTGTGCTTTATGAATCTGGTAAGCATTTCTTAATCAAATGAAGTTGATATATGAAGATAAGTCATCACAGTATACCTCTTGTCAACTTAATACCCAAACAGATCTCAAACCATCCTTAATCTCCAAAGAAAGGCAATATCAAGTTCAATATTCCACCTAATATGATTATCCTACATTCAACCAGAAATGCAATAATTTCCTCCCGAAAGTCTCAACAATTTCACCATTTTTCAAAAGTGCAGAATGCTTCTGAAACTGAAGGCAGCATTCCTAGCTATGTAATTCTATTTTAAAATAAGTTATGTACTTCCAAGGTTCAGTGCCACAAGGTAAACACTCTCATTCCAAAAGGGAAGAATAGGGAGATAGAAAAGATAAGACCAAACCAAGTAGGGAAAACATTAATTCCGTAGCTTCATATGTAGCATCCAGGACCTATAGTGGTAAAAATATGAATTCCAGACAGTGTGGGTAACCCATACCTATGGCCTTAATAGTTGCAGTCCACACAGCCTCTTTCTTGTGCTGGTTGCAGTTTTTCTCTACAGATATTCCATATTCCTGGCATCTCTGACTTGCAGGACTTTCTACTGCACCTTTCATTTTATTCCCACACCTTCAAACACTGCCTTGTTAAGGGTTCCTTACATGGCTTCCCAGGGTTTCTTTTGAAATTTGGGTGGAAGCCTTTCTGCCCCACTACTCTTGCATTATGCATGCTGGCAAAACCAGCATAATGTGGAAAAAAATCAAGGAAAGCTGCTAGTTTCCACAGTAGCTGGGTCCCCTGAACCAAGGCTGCACAGCCTCTGAGTGCTTGGATGGCTTTTCACAGTGAAATGAATTTCAGAGGACCAGTTTCCTAAGAGGCCAATCTCAAGTAGACAACCTAGAACCTCTTTTCTCAAAGGAAAGGTCTATATTTTTACACTCTTGAATCTGCAGTGGTGGGGTCTTGCTGAATTCTTGAGAGCATATCTCATGGCATCTTTGTTCTTGTCCTTCCTGAGCAAAGTATTTGGTTTCTCTTTAATGTTGCTAATATCTTTTGCAGCCATATTTCATCTTGCTGCAACTTTGCACATAACCAAAATTTACATTTTTCTAATTTTTCTGCTCTCCTTTTTGCCTCCAATTCTCATTATAAATGTAACTAAAAAAGCAGCCCAAAGCATCCAGGTCACAGCCTGAATGTTGGGTCATCTTGAAATTTCCTCTGCCATAATAAATCATCCATATCTTTAATCCGTTTCTTACAAAGTCTTAGAACATGGGCAAAACAGACACATTTATGCCAGAGTTTAATGTTTATGACCTCTATTCTAACCACAATAGAGTCCTTGTTCTCAGGTGAAATACTGTGAGCCTGAGTTTTACATCTGCATTCTTATCAACATTCTGACCTTCTGAAATCTGACTAGGTGCACTCATTAGGCTCTGTTTGCTACTTTCAAAAGTTTCTTCAGTTTGTCTCTCCAAATCTTTCTAAACCTCCTTTAATGAATCTTTTCCAAAGACTTCTAAACCACATGTCGAATGTAGTCGCTAGAGCTACTCCACTTCTCTGACGAATTTTATTTAGTTAGCCCACTTTCCCATCATTGAGTCCCAATATTGGACACCTATCACTTAAAAGAGAAAAGGTGTAGTTTAGTTCAAGGTTTCAGGCAATTAAGTGTATGTAGGCAGGCTCCCAGGCAGAAATTTCATGACTGAAGGATGTGGTGGAGCCAAACATCTTAGTTCATGGGAGTCAGGAAGCAGAGAAGTGAAAAAGTAACAGAGAAGGAAGGGTAAGTACCCACCCAGGATTCTGTTTTACTGATTTGCTACTTGCTTTTTAAATCAATAAAGCTGACATCACTGACGAAATCTCAAAGTTAATCTAGTTACAAGGAGGAAAGTTTTATTGTGGGTTATGATATGAAAGATTTCAGTCCATTAATAGCTTGGTCCTATCATTTTGAGCTAGTAGAGAGTCAGAACATTCCATGGAGTATGTGGTAGAGCAAAGTTGCTTACCTTAGGGCAGCCATGAGAAGAGGGGCCGGTAACCCCTTCAACCACGCTGTCCAACTGACATAACTTCCTTCCAGTAGGCCCTACTTCTTAAAAGTTCTACAACATCTCAGTAGTTCCTCAGACTAGTGACCAAGTCTTCAACACATGGCCTTTTGAAGGTTATTTAAAATACAAAACATAGTAAGTTTGAGAGATAATGCATAATTTCATTTCTGAAAGTTATTTTGTGTTCCCATATATTAAGGCTTAGCCATGCCATTTGGCCATACGTTGACTATCCTTCATACTAGGCTTTAGATTTTTTCCTGTCTTGTCTTTGTTAGAGTGTTTATTGTACTGTGTTTCATTCGTTATTTATCCATGAGTATTTCTAGAATGACCAATTTCTAATTTGTCTAATTGGCCAACTGAACCACTTAGCAGAACAAAATATATTCATATTTCTGAGTTAATTTATTTTCATAAAAAGTCCTTAAACAAATTTATGATTAAATTTAGCAGTGGTGAAAACAATTTTGTTAGTGAAGGAAATGACATTTTCCTCAAGTATATCATCTACTGTTTTAGTTGTTGTTATGCTAAGCACTAAATTTTTCTAATGTAAAATAATACTAAAAGATGATATAAATTTTTGTGTTTATAAAGGAAGTATAGGAGGAATATTTTATATTTGATTTGTTTGTTAAAACATGATTCACTTTCTAATAAGAATGAATATTTTAATTGTTCTCAAACTTCTCGCCTGTATTGTCATTATGAAATTGTATTTCAAGATGTGTTCTATTACACTTTTTTAGTCTTAAAGTTGATAGATGAAAATGAAGATAATAGACAACAGAAGTAAAAGTAAAGCTCCAACGTTTTACCTGATGTTTGAGTTCTTTTGCAATTGTTCTATACAAAGAGAAAGATTAAGCAATGAAAGATCTTTTATTACTTGAACTAATGAACTTGTTATTTATTTGCCTAAATCTTCCAGTGGTAGTATTTAGTGTAAAATAATGCTGGGCACCTGTAATCCCAGTACTCAGGAGATTGAGGCAAGAGGGTGGTCACAAGTTTGAGGCCAGCTTTGTCTACATAGTGAGCTCAAGGTCATCCTGAACTTCATAGTGAGACCCTGTCTCAAACCTTCCCATCCAAAAAAGTAAATTATTACCTGAAACATGAAATAGTTACTCAATTGACTAAATACAGCAGACATGAATGCCTATATACCTCTCTTGTGTACTGACAGTTATATGTATGTGTATGTATGTGTGCAGTCAGACACATACATATTATAGTTTTCTTCAAAAATTTTCAAATATATTAGAGTTTATTGGGCTATTTTATCTACAGTAGTATGTCTAATATACTAATAGGATGATTCTTTCATAGATATGTTTATAAACTTGATGCTTCTCTGTAAAAGAAAACCAAATGCATGAAAATAGTCTGCGACACTAATTCATTTCACCCTGAAGTACTTTTTAGAAATATATTGATTTACTTTACACATGTTCTTTGGAAACCTAGTAAATGCCAGCCACCATTCAAGGCACAAGGATTACAATAGCCAAAAATACAGAGAGGAATCTTAAAGAGTTTGTATTTTAATGGGGATGGGGTGCAAATAATACTGAATGTGGTGATAATGCTAGCCTGATATGAATTGAGCATACTGTGGACATGAACAGGTCACATAAGGCTGAAACAATTCTACAGGGTCATGAGACATACCTGAGTAGAACTGCCCTTCCTGCAAGATGATAAGTTATGACAGTCTGGTTCCAAATATCATGGTCTGTACCCTCTCAGCCAAGCCTCACATGAGCTCATAGAGATCTGACCTTCCACATTATCCACTCAATAATTCTTATCCACCCTACCCTTCCTTATGTCCTTTGTCTTTCCAAGTGAGATTCTTCATTGATGCTACATTTTCTACCTTGAATGCATAGATTCTTCATGATTAAAAAAATTCTCAAAATATATATGAGGTGTACATGCTAGAACACATATAGAATGCAAACCAGAAAATAACAGAAATTACTTCAGTGATAACAAATAGCTTGATGGCTTATTTAATTCAAATTTTAGAGCAATTTTAAAACTTTAAACAACAATGTATCAAAGTAAAATATAAAATGTACGATCAAGAAAACCTTAAGCAAGATTTCTTATATCTGTATTAATATTTGAGCCAACAGATGTAGTTGTCATAGACGTAACACATTAAAATTCTAGTAACTATGGTTTTATCCATCTGACATCATTTTTCTGTGCTATAATGAATGAATGGTTATAAATTGAATGGTAGGTTTTTAAAACTATATATAGTAAAGACTAAAGAATTTGCATTATGTTTTATGCTCTGAGAGTTGCAAAATAGCAGCTGTGCCATTTAAGAATCCCCTTTTCGCCAAGGGAAGAATGCTGACAATGACATAAACATACACTCTTAACTTTTTATATTTCCCTAAATCCTAAAAATTAGTGCTCTCCTTTGCATTTTTATATTACTGTGTTATAAAGCAGTTAGTTTTAAAGGAAAAAGTCATAAAATCTCAATAGGTAAAAGGGATATAAAGGTCACTTAATTTAACCTCCTGTCAGTTTCTTGGGAATAGTTTCAGTAATATTCTTGATGAGATGCTTGTGCACTTTGCAGGGACACCCTGTCACAGCAAACCTACTATTGTCCACAACAGCCAACAGTAACTTTTGATAGGTGAATTAAATCTTTATATCATATATATATACATTCACTAGTCCTTTTCTGCACATAGTGGCAATAAATGAACTTAATTTGAACAATTCATATTTTAAAATTTGAATTTTTATCTATCATAAGTAATTTTATATGCTAGATTCACATCTCTAAACTTGAAACTGAGAACAGAAGCATTCTTTATTATACACCTTATTATTCATTTAGATTTTGACTTAACGAATTTGAAATGTAAACAAAGCCTATCTGAAAGTGATCTATTTTATGATTAGAACAAAGGAAGGGCTTAATAATGAACTACTTTTGGGAGTAAATTATGTGAGATAGTCAAGCAATCCATAATAAAAATAATAATTATTATTAACTATTATTATTATCATTAACTTGCTAGGCATTGAGGTGACAACAGGGAACAAGATGGAGAGTTCTTCCCTCACAGTTTTTATATTAAACACTCTGAAGGAAACAAACATTTAAATGAATGTGCTTAATGACAGTTTTCGATGATTTAGATTATTTGGAATAGTTCCGGTAATTTGTTATGGGTGGAACGGGTAAAAATAAATTGTTTAAACCAGAGCAACTGAGATGTAGAATTACCGAGTTTAAGCTCAGGTAAATTTTCTCATTCACATACCAAGCTGCTGTCTCAAGAGACTGTGGCAAGGGGCGGTGAAGGTGAAGGATTTATGAAAGCATACCTGTGCCTTGAATGAGTCATTATATTTAGAAAATATCAAACTTACATAAGTGAATTCTTTCTGACCAACAAACTGATGTACACCTGCAGCCCGTCACTCGCTACCAGAGCAGAGCAGTAAGCAAGTACTACAGAAACTCCCAGAGCTAGGAGGGCACACACTGAGGCAGTCCAGGCAAAAGTGAGATCTGACATGGAGGAGAATGATTTGAAAAGCTCAATACATTTTCTACACTGGGAAATGAGGCAGAAGATAACATAGCAATACCGAGGGTTTAATTGAAAAGTGATTAAGTCACAAGACTTGCCCCTTCTGTAGTGAATGTCTTGGCCAATAATTTTATCTTTTTTCTTCTAAAAATCTTTAAGTGGGCTTTACTTTTTTACCCCACCAAATGCAACTATCAATTTAAAAGTGATACTCTGATGCCTGACTGTCTCTCACAAGGGAAGAGCAAACTTTGTTGGTACAGTGACATTTGTTAAAACTATACAGTAGAGAAATTTCTGGAGGATATTCTGCATAGACTACTTAATGTTTGATTCAATATTAAATGTGTGTGACATTCATGGTTTGAGTTCTCTAGTTCCATGTTAGGAAATCCTGGCGCTTCTCTTCTGGAATAGGTACCTTAAGAAATAAGTGATCATATGTGTAAGTGGAATTAGACAATTTGAGTGGATCTTACTATTTAAGAAGTCTATTGGCTAGATTTTAAGGAGTTGGTCTAGTTTTAAATAAGAATGAGAAGCAGAATAAAAAATCTCTATATTTTTCTTCTCTAAGATGAATCTTTTGAGTATATATTTCTTTACATATCTGAACACACATACACAATACACTTTTAAAATGCACATAAATATTTTGTATTTTTATTTCCTGAGTGTTTAAAGAATATAGGCTCTGAAGCAAGGCTATCTGAGTCTGAATCCAGGATATTGTCTTTACTATAGCTGAGCTACTGTCACAATTAACCATGTTTTAAAGCCTCTGGTTACTCCTGCGTAGAATGAGGACAACATTAGTAACAATCTAACAGAATTGTGGTGAGGATTAAGTGAGTCAATGTATGCAGAATGCTTGGAACATTGCTTTGTACTCATAGAAAGTAGCCAACCTGTGCTAGCTTTTTGGGTCATTATGATGGTGATCATCATCATATCTGCTGACTTTTTGAAAGAAGAATAGCTTCATAGAATCTTTAATGAGTAGCTTCACTTTTCTGTTTTTTATTATATACAATTTCAAATATACATAAAATTAGAACAGGGTAATCAATCCTCCTAACCATTATTCAGATTTAACAATGAAATACTTAAGACCAATCTTGTTTCCTAATTCTTCTACAGTATTCTCTCCATAATTCTGAAACAAATCCAAAACATTTACTTTTTCACTCTTCAATTTTCCTTTATGCTTTCATCACTCATTTTACTCTGTATATTTTCAGGATGTATACTTTAAAAACAGGGATACATTTCCCCAAATAACAAACATTATGATTATCAATCTAAATTCACAGAGTACTTATTACATAGCTGGTCAAGCTTCACAGTTTACTAATTATTACATATGTGTGTATGTATGTTTATGGGTATGCATATTTTCAGAGTCATTCAAAACTTTCTTCCTTGTATTTCCTTTTGCTTGACACTGTAACATTTAATGAAAAATGCATGAGAATCTACAAACTTTGGTTTGAAAAGTTTTGAGTCAATCACTTAATTTACTTGTTTCCTCTGAAAAACTGAAGAATTTAGACCAAGTGGTTTCTAAAGGCATCTCATAATTTTTTAAATTGCATGAAAATTTTAGCCTAAAACTCCTGGGCAAATCAGTTTAAATAATCTAGTACACTAGAGCTATTTTATATTTCAGGAAAATCATTTGGGAGGTGATCTGTTTTATTCACTTAGCAATAGGACTCATCTTCTGTTTGAAAATTCCTAAATGAATTAGAACAGTGCAGCGGTGACAAAAAAGCAGTATTATCAAAACGTAGCATCCTATGATGGTGCTCAGTGATTTCCTCACTTTTGCTTTACTTTTACAACAATATTAAATTTGAAAAGGCCTTGGATTATGTGTCACTCCCCCCCACACAAAAATATTCTCAAAGCACATGTCAGAAACTCATTTTTGGCAGATGTAAATTTAAGTAAATTGGCCAAGGTCACAGCACAATAAGGGCAGAGTTATCAAGGGAATGCAGTTTCCTGCTTTTTCCACCATCCATGAAATTAGAGTAACTCCACCCCTGAAAATGAAAGAGTTTACTTTTTTTTTCTGAAATTATAAACTATGATTTGGAATTTTTTTTTTACCACCAACTCAAGCTTTCACAAGTGATCTTTAAGGACTACAAAATGTTTATGTGTGCATTATTCAACTATCATTACTTCACATATTACAACCTATACAATTTGTTTTAAAGGGAGAGTTTTTGTTTGAGCTGAACCATCAGATTTTCTTTTTATGTGGCATGACATGATGAAGAAGCTATCCATAGGAATAAAACTAGTTCACTTTCTATGGGCAAGCACAGACTGTAAAGTAGATTATTAAAGTACACAGAAATAGAAAATTAGATCAGAAATGATGTTTTACTGTGAGGTCTTCTTTGGACCTTATAAAACGAGAAATAACTAAACTTGTTCTATTTCTGAGTCCTGAAAAAAGCCTTGTAGCAGGCATATCACCTTTAATTAGGTTTCTGCTTTTGGGAAGCATTTTACCAGCCCCCTTTCATTTATTTTTAATGATGTTATCACTAGTAGGCAAACAGTCCCTTAATAAAACAAAAACAGTTTCTATATAAAGCCTGGTGTACATGTCCTGAGTCAGTCATCTAAAAACAAATGTTATGATTGTTTCCCTTGTGCTCTTAGAACCCTTAATGGCCCTACTGTGCAGATATGCAAAACATCAGCCTAGGAAATATAACTGTGTCTGTTTTGCAGCCTTCAATAAATGCTCTTCCCTAGTCACATGCAGTATCAGCACTAAAGCTGAACCTACAGGGTCATGGAAAAGACAGAAAGGTCAATTAAGTGGATCTTTTCAACATAAGCTATGCCAGCTCTTTCTTAAACACTTACTAAGAAACAAGCAGAGATCAAAGCTACTCAGAACTTTTGAAAGTTAGATCAGTTGCGCGTGCGCCCTTTGTGTGTGTGTGTGTGTGTGTGTGTGTGTGTGTGTTTAGTACTAGCTTCCATTCTTTCTTTTCATTTCTTTGGAAGGAATAAAAAATGTATGCACAAATACCTGAATATTTCTTAAGTCTTCTTAATCATCTTCTCAGTTGAGTTTGCTGTCAGGGTCAAGTTTAGAAATATTAGTGTATAGCTTCATGATAGAATTTTCTTCATACAGAGATCTCTGAAATACATACACAGAAGAACTAAAAACTCAAGACCGTATTTTGAGAATTGTGGCAGAAAATACACTGTTCCAAATAAAATATAGTTTGTTCAAAAGATTACAGTTTCTGATTTCTTTGAGCTGTTAACCCCACATGGTTTCCTCACACAACCTCTCGGCTTCACCCTGCTTTAGTCTTTCCCAAAGTTCAGTGCCCATCTCTTGCCATGAAATGTTGTTCTTCTGTCTCTCATAACTTGTCACCTAAATACAGTTTTTCTTCCTGAGTAACCACTGGGTGCCATTGAAGTCATTCTTTTGGTTCATAACTTTATTTAGATTGTAATTGTATACTAAAAAAAGAAATCTTCCTAGCTGTGTATAATGGCACATTCTTAGCACACTGGGAGGCAGAGGCAGGAAGATTGCAAGTTCGAGCCCAGACTAGTTAGTTCAGTGAATTAGTGAGATCTTGTCTTAAAAATAAGAATGGTAGGGGCTGGAGATGCAGCTCCATGCAAAAATCCTGGGTTTAATCCTCAGTATGACACACACACACACACACACATATGCATGCACACATCTTATGTCTAGAGCTTTCCTCTAACTCAAGACAGTATCTGTGAAATTGTCTTGTAATTAAGAATGGTTTTTCAAGCTGAAGACATTTTTGCTTCTACGTGCATGTAGTATAACTTCAAGACAGGAAGAAACTTCTCATTTGTGCATTCCTCTGGTTTTTGTTTCCTTTACCTCATTCATGTATTCTCTCTACAGAAACTTGAAAAAGCTTGGTCCGTGTAGGGTAGCTGAAAATATAAATACGTTCTCTCCTCATGTGAGGAGTGGTCCCCAGCTTTCATCTGCATTTTAAAGGTGTACTATCCAGATGGTAGCTGTATATATGTATGCGATGGTAGTTGCATGAAGCATGCAATGAATACTTTATGAATTACATTAAGCAAAATTATGAGCTTGGTGTATGTTTTTAGCAAATCTCCATCATCTGCAAACATCAAGCTTTCGTAAGTTTTTTCTTTATTTTCCCAAACTCAGAATCCAACTAGCTGCTTGATGTATATCTACAAAGTCTTTTAAGTGTTTTTAGTGTACCTCCCAGTCTATTTCTAGGAAATCTACACTTTTTTCTTTTCTTTAGTAAGTCAACACAAATTTTCTCCAGTTTCTGCTCTTAAAGAAAAATTGATGTACTAGTTCATAGCCTTAGGCCCTTTCTCAATGTATTTCTAGCATAGTTAACGTTAACTGTTCACCACACTAACCTGATTTAGTTTATACAAAGCAACTGCTGTATAGAGAATTAATTCTGTTATCATCATGACACATTTTTATCACCACCCCTATCAGAGAAAAATTATGCAGAAACCACAGGCATATTGTATGAAAAGAAGATTTTCCTCACTGCCACACTGAAACCAATCTTCTGGGCCAGGGATTTAGTTTAGTGTTTAAGTGCCTGCCTGGCAGGCATGAGGTTGTGAGTTTGATCCCCGGTACCAGGAAAAAAAAAAAAATGAAGGTTTCTGAAACCAATCTTCAAAATGAAATTTGTAAGCAATTTGGTTAATCATTCAATTGCCCATACTGTATAATACATGTAAAATTTCATTATATTCTTTATTGTAATATTTCACAAAGTACTTTCACACACATAAAGTGGTAGATTTAAACTATAATTCTTTGAAATCATAATTTTCTTTATTTTTTATTTATACATGTTTGCAATGCATAATGATTACATCTAGTGACGGAAGTTTCTACATATGCATAGCATATCTTCATTTTTTTTGTTCCCTTCCTTTCCTCTCTCCCAGTTCCTTCCAAATCTTCTTCCATTTCACATTTACAAAAGCTCGATTTCCATCTTTTTTTCTCAACTTTAAAAAAAAAACCCTTGTTCCTTCCTTCCCTCCTCCCTTCCTCCATCTTTTGTTCCTCTTTCCATTTGAAAGAGAACTTTCTATTTCCTGAGATCTTTTTTATTTTTTCCTTTATTCATACTTTAGGTTTCTCTTTTAAGAGAAACACTGTGATATTTAAACTTGTGAGACTGATTTATTTCACTTAATATTATAGTCTCAAGGTGCATCCATTTTCCTACAGATGTCTCAAGTTTATCCTTCTTTTTGGCAGAGTAGTACTCTACTGTATATAAATATCACATTTCCTTTATCCATTTATCTGCTAATGGGTATATGGGCTGTTTCAAAGATAGGTATTATGAATTGTGGCGGCATAAACATGGGTATGCCTGTAGCATTGTAGTATGATGACTTTAACTCCTTTTGGGAAGATACCTAGAAGATGAATGAGTAGCTGGGCCAAATAGAATTTCTAGTCTTAGATTTTTAGAAATTTCTGTACAGATTTCTGTACTACTTTACATTTCCACCAACATTGAAGTAGGGTTCTTTATTCCCCTACAGCCTCAGCAGCATTTGCTATTGGGTGATGTCTTGATGGTAGTCACTTTTTCTGGATTGAGATGAAATCTCAGTGTTGTATTAACATTTCTTGAGTGGTCATTGATATTGAACATTTTTTTTCATGTACTTATTGGCCATTTGTACTTCTTCATTTGAGATGAATTTGTTCATTTCAGATGCCCACTTTTGGGCTGGATCTTTAAATTGGGGGGATAATTTTTTTGAGTTCTTTATATAGTCTAGGTTTTGCTTCTCTTTTTAATAAATAAATATCATGTAATTAGATAGCTTTGTGGCTCAAAAATTTGCTAGAACTTTATAGAGCCCTGACAAAAGTGAACTTCCTGAATCTAGCATTGTTTGCTCTTCAAATTGCCATAGGTGTATCACATCTAAGATTATGTTGTCAATTTTATTAAAACTTCTGTAATAATTTTAAATTAATAACTTGAAAAACTTGACTTAAAATTAAATATTCCTCATCAGTTTATTGTAAGGCATCACTACATATTTTATACACATTGGCAGATACATAAAAATCACATGAATTCTAATGTGATGTTTTAGAATTCCCTATTCTCTCAGGTGAAATAGAAAAAACATTCTGTAGTATTTTCAGACCTAAGATTATATTCTGGGCTCAGGTTGTTTCACTTTATTTTCTGTTCTTTTGCCAAATTAAACACATAGTGCATAAAGTAGGAACAAACCAGTACTGAAATTATGATTGAGCTCAGTTTAAATGTCTGTCTTATGTCTGGATATAATTTTCAAATTTTTTTCTAAGCACAAATCCTTAATTGGTAGATTATTCATGCCTCTGCTGCAACTGAAAACTTGGCTGATGAGTTTATGAAGAAAAATAAATGTATCTTTCTGCACATTTGCAAGGCAGATGTATTAAAACAACCAAGAAACATTCATCTTTTTATAAAGAATTATTCACTTCATATTCTCCAGAATTTTTGTCAATTTTTTTTTACTCCGTACAACTCCCAAATGTCTTGTGAAGATGTGATTTGGGGATTTTCACACTGAGATGAATAAATATGAATTCCCTTTAAATGAATAGCTTTCTAAAAGTGAGTATTGTTCTACTTGGAATTTACAATGTAATAAAAGACATTAGAAATCAACACAGACAGATACACACGCACACACACACACATGCACACAGACACTTGAAAGAATATATAATTCAAATCCAAAGGGAGATTAGTTTTGAAAATAACAACTGAGTTTGATTTTATTAACAGGAAAGAAAACATTTTAAAACTAGAGGCCCATTATTTTTTTAAACATCATTGTTCCTTAGGATATCCTGCTAAATTGTTATGTGTGATAAGATTGGAGAGGGGGAAAAACTTGTCTTACAGAGGCATCAATCTTACTGATGGTCACTTATTAAAAAGTGACTTAAAATATGAGTAGAATTATGAGATGCCGTGATGAGAAGAATAAAATGTCACTTTTTCCAACTCAAGCATTTGAAAATTTAAAAATGTTTCTCTTTCATTTATACTTTCTTTTTGATCTTTTATTCTAATTGACTATGTGTTGTTATAACTGTCAGTATATTTTCATGATATAATTGTTATGATGCTAATTAGTAATTTTTCTGGTTAAAAAGTAGAATTTTTCTTTAGAAAACCACTGTACTTTCCTGTAACTGAATTAAGACATGCGACTCTTTAAAAATTAATAACTACTCTTTGTAGGTGTTTAAGTATAACAACTCTTCAGTAATGACGTTAGCTTGCCTCTTCTAGCGATTGTGGCTATCTACATTGCCTAATTCTGGCTGCAGTAATACAGTACTTACCTATTCACTTTGTCTCTTTCTTTTGTTTGTTTTGTTTTGTGTTTGTTTGCTTCTTTGTTTTTGTCTTTTTGAGACAGGGTCTCAATATACAATTCAGGCTGGCCTTGAACTCACTTTGTAGCCAATTGGTCTCAGATTTGTAATGATTCTCTTGCCTCAGCCTCCCTAGGGCTGAGATTACAGGTGTGCTCTAACACCATGCCCCACTTTGTCTCTTTCTTTTCTCTGTGACGTGTCTTTTCAAATCTGCCTCTGGCTTTGTCTTACAAGAACACTTATGAATGAGTAAATCCTAAAATGGTTGATTTCCTGACCTCAAGATTCTCAATTATATCCATCTTTTTTTCCCAAATAAATTAACATTACCAGGTTCCAATAATTAGACATGGACATATATTCTGATAGTTAACATTTAACTCACAACAGGAGCATAAAGGAATTTCTTGTGTAACTTTTGCAACTTTGTAGTACTAGTCTAAAGTTATCTGAAATAAAATATCAAAGCAAAATATATATATATATATATATATATATATATAATATTGACAAATGTTATAATAATTTCAAGGTCAGGGTATCTGATGAGCCGACTTTGTTTATTTATTTATTTATTTATTTATGTTGAGACAGGGTCTCACTGTGTAGTTCAGGTGGTGCTTGAACTCACCGCGTAGCCCATCCTGACCAAAAAGCTCTAGTAATCATCTTGCCTCAGCCTCCCAAATGCTGGGATTACAGGTGTGCATCACCATGCCAGACTAAGCCAACTTCTTTTTCAAGATTAACTCTAAAAGTCTGTGCAGACAGAATCAATGAAAACGAGGTATTTTGAAAATCTGTGCTTCATAATCATACCTTGAGGCCAGTGCAGAGTATGTGACGTCAAAACTGCCATAATTTCTAATCTCTCAAAGTTTTGCCTCAATCTTCTTTAAGCATTTAGAATATCAAAGGTCACTTTTACTTAAAAAGGAAGAGCTGTGTTTTCAACCTTACAGTCTTTGTAGGAAGAAGTAAAAGAGACTTCTGATAATGTTAATTGACATGCAATGACTAGTTTCTTCTTAATAGAGTGTTGATGTCCAAAGGAATATTTTTGCTTTGTTTGAACTTTAATTAGTTTGTTTTCTTTTAAGAAGTGTGTATTGATCTTAAGAATCATCCTTTTCCTCTCATTCTTAAGTGTTCATTCTGCCCTAAATTTGATTGTTTCTTACCTATATATTGAGTTACAGAGGCCTTATGTGGTATTCCCACTGTGTAAAATGATAAAGAATGAATGAATCAAACACAATTTTACCCAGTGATAGTCCTTTCTCATATAGCTGGAACCATGAGGTATAACTCACCATTACTCTGGTCTTGTAAACCAGGAACGGAAGCAAAATTCTCCCTAGGGCACACAATCAAGGGAGGAACTGACCCGTCCCGCCATCAGTACCCAAAACTGAAATTCTCTCTAAACTACCCCTTAAAACCAACACTTCATATAATGTATCAAATCAATTCTCCATTGTTCCATTGAAACAATAATGTAAAAACTGTGCCTATATATGCAGACCCACACACATACACATACATATCCACAGGATAGTTTTAGACCTTTATGGGATAAGCAGTGTATAAAGGAATAATGATGAAAGGTAAAACATTTTGCTGACTTCAAAAATGAGCTGGTTAACAATTGCTCCCCACAGTCTGCATGAGCTCTTAAAGCTTTCAAGTTGTGTTTTTCAACTTCTGTGTCTAATATCTAGCATAATATTTATTTTAAATAAATATTGATTACAGAAATGTGGATATAATGTGTGATTTAGTGATTTAATTAGCATAACAAGCAAGTACCATCTAACACAAATGTATTGCAGTTAAATCAAATAGTCATGGGATAGTGGAAATTATAATCTAGTGTGTGTAGACATACACACCTTTATATGTACACTGATTCTTTTCATTTCTTGGACAGGCCTTAAAACTGGTGGAGTCATAGAGGCTAAGACTGAAAGCAACCTCAGGTGGTCATCTGGTTCTATGCCTTTCTTCAAGAGACAAGCAATTACTATTCCCATGATCTATTAAGCCACATTTTCTTTAGTATGTGACAGCTAAGGTGATGCTGATCAAAAAATATTGCCCTCCATTCTTAAACAATTTCACATGCACATAGATGTTTAACAAGCCTTTTTTCAAAGCTATTATGAGAAAACACTAGCAGCCTTGGTCTGGAGGAGTAATTTATGATAGCTAGGTAAATGTGTCCAAGATCACCTTGCTCACATTAGCCAGCAGGTACCTCTACCACCCCTCCACTGCAGTCTTTCTTTAACCCTGGTAACAAATGTGATTAAACAAACAAACAAAGAAACAAACTACTACAGCAACAACAACAACAATACTAGGAATCCTTCTTCAGCTGCTAGCTTTGCCTCTTTTTTTTTTTTTTTTTTTTTTTTTTGAGTGCACACCTAGGCCTCAGATCAACTCAGCGAGCTGAGGAAGGAGCGAAAGAAGAAACAGCTCAGGAGAGAGTGAACGTGAGAGGACCACAGTTAACACGGTGCTTTAGCAGTTCCTCTCTCCCCACCTTCCCTTTTGGTTCATTAACTAGAAATGTGGAAAGGTGAGGGAGACGAATTTAACTCGTTCTGACGTTAGTGACAGACAGGCAAGTGTGGCGGCTTCCATAATATTTCTGCCCCAGAGAGAGGTAATTGGAAAATGTGTTGTGTGGTTGGGTGTTGTAATGAAAAATAAAAGAATGATCAAGGGGAACAGTGGAATCAAATTATAAGCATAAGACAACTGTGCTGAAGTTTTTAGCCGCTTGCAAAATTGAGAGATACTATCAGGACTGTGCAAATACATTGCTCTGATTAAACTTCCTGGAGTGAAATATGAAAATATTTATAAAACTGAGAATTGTACCTTGAATAAATTTTTCTCTGTGATTATAATAAACTAAAATAATCAATAACTTGTATTTAGTCAGTCAAAAAGCTATAAAATGGTGAAACAATACAAAAATTAAATAAAAGTACTTCAAGTGTCAGTAAAGAATCCATATTCAGGTATATTCTAAGTCACTAAAATATTGAAGAATATTCAACCAACAAGGTAAAGACTAATTACCTGAGGGTTTTTGAATTTGATTTTCTAAATATTGTTATGGAAGTTATTTTTTATTATCTTTTCTTCAGACCTCTTTTTCATGTTTAAAAGCTATACTTTTTCAAAGTAAAAAATGCCTATGTTCAAAAGAATTAAACCGTAGTCTTAATGATAGTGAATAATTCAGTTATTATTTAGAAGGAATATATTCGGATTCTAGTTTTTCTTTGCCAATGTGAAATGAAAGATTTTAATTGCAGATTTTTTCTAAGTTTCTTAAGAATATATTTGAAGAAATCATTGATATAAAAAGGATTAATTAAGAAACATCCTGAATACAAAGCATTTCTCTTACATAAATTTCTTGAAATATTCTTTTGTCAATCCAAAGAGAACAAACTAAAATGAGATAATTGGGAAGGTGCCCATAAAGTCAGCCTGAATATATTATCACAACTATATATGAGATAATATTTGTTTTAAAAAGATTCTATGGCACTGTAAACTCAGTCTCATTAGAGACTGCATTTAAAAGGCTTATAAAGTTACTCATTAATGTTATCTTGTTGTATCTCCACAGCTTTTTCATTAAAGAAAATTCAGCAGAAAGCATTTTCTCCTGATAGCAGGAACCAATTTGCAATAAATGTTCTGGAAACCACTAGGGAAGCCATTACTGAGGTCTAATAAAAACAGACAAGCGTAACTTGTTCTATATTTTTGTTTCAATCACATACAGATGAGACCCCGCTTTCTACACCAACCGCAAGAGACAGCCTTGACAAACTTTCTCTAACTGGGCATGGACAACCACTGCCTCCAGGTTTTCCATCTCCTTTTCTGTTTCCTGATGGATTGTCTTCCATAGAGACACTTCTGACTAATATACAGGTAGGCCTATTTACAGTGCGGAAGAGAGAAACATGAACTACACAGATGTAGGTTTTCTTTCCAAAGTTCAGCCAATTCCATTTAATTCGCTCATGAGATAGACTGAACCAGCTATTAGGCTTTTTTTCCCCCAGAAATTAAGGTTTTAAAATTGTTACACTACTCAAACTGGCTTAGAAATACTTAGATATGTATATTAAATCATAATGAAACTTAGATGAAAATGACATGGGCATTTAAAAATGCATTCTGCCTAAAAGCTCCCTTTATTGCAAACTAATGGAACAAACTTACTGTTAAGTTGGTCTGATTTACTAAATGACAGCATACCAGTTCTAATAAATATTTAGATATTTTTAAACTGCTGGCCTTCCAGTGAGGAAATGATATGTTTAGTTATTTAAAATATGTGCAATATAAAAGAATCCAAAAAAACTCTTCTTTCATAAATAAGTTTGTTTCAATTAATAGGGTTTCTTCAAAGAATAGACTTCAAAAAGCTACGCCAAAGTTTCCACGGATTTCCTATGTGGTCTTCAGGATGTATACTTTATGTACAGTACATTATGAATCAAAAATGCTTAAAGTTAACAATAACATAGAGCATGGAGCCAAGATAATAAGAGTGTTTGGGATAGAAGAAAGCGTAATTTTCTTGCCCACACATGAAGTGATCATGTGGATCCCAGATGGAGATTTTGGTCATCTATTTGACCATATTTGGGGTAGTTAGTAGTAGACATGAGCACACAGACACTTTACTCATAAGTTTCTTCATAAAAATTTTTTATTCCAATCCTCCCTTCTGAGTGATATTTTTCTGAACGCATTTTTTGCCATATTACACTTTTTCCCAGTAGAAATGCAATTAATTTTATTTACCTCTCCAAGGACATGACAGAAGGCCTTTAATATAACTTATCTTCTTATCCATTAATATGGCATTTTTAATATTAATGTAATTAGAGTTTCCAGAACTGTATTCAACATTAAGGTTTTATATCTCAGTGATTGAAACAACTCATCAATGTAGCCTAAACTGAATTATGGCCAAATAATTGATTATAACTTGAAAAAAAAAGTAAGACATTTTTCCCTAAATTTTATTCTCAGAATTGTTTTTTATTAAATAAAACTTTTGGTGATTTTTTTCTTTTACACAATTCAATATTTTTAGAAATATCCATCTCCATTCTGAAGTTAATTTCTGAAAAGTAAGAGAACAATTCATACTATATTATCATAGAAAACAAAGAAACAGCTGGCTGTATGTATCTTCACTAACTAAAATCTCTTTAATCAGCCCAGTGAGAATTTAAGCTCAGTTTCAGCCTAAAATACATTCATTGCTGGTAAACCAGCACATTTGCCTGATGAGCAGGTTTATATATGGAATTTTGCATCCTTTGAGACTGCCACATCTCTTATCAAAAACTGATAGTTTGGAAATATCATACTTAGAATAGGAATACTAGCCATATCATTTCAAATCTTTTTTTAAAATACGGGAAGAAACGGAAGCCAGGCATGATGACATTCGACTTTTATTGGCTACTAAAGGGACAGGTTTAACTGTTTTTAAAAATTTAGTCATTTAAATTTGTGTGATTTATGATATTCAGGTAGTGTGGCAAAATGATCACAAGTTGGAGACCAGGCTGAGCAACTTCGCTATTTACCAAGACCCTGCCTCAAAATAAAAATAAAAAATACAATTAAAAATGTAAAAAATTTTAAAAGGCTGTATATGTAGCTCAGTGCAAAGCCCCTGGGGGTGGGGGAGGAAAAGAGAGAGAGAGAGAGAAAGAGAGAGACAGATAGACAGATTGATTTAAACACTAACTTTGATACACATATTTTAGTTTCTCTAAATCAGTTATAGTCTTTAAATATTTGCTTATTTGCTTTGAGCATATATTTTAGAAAGAGTTCATGAGACAAACTATTTTTAGTCTCAAATTACAGGGATCTTGATCTGATAAAGTTAGAACACCTACAAATAAGAATGCTTCATAAAAATTTTGTTTGTCCACTTCGATCTTACACAACCTTACAATATTACACATCTATGTATGTGAATAGATCTCAGCATTATATATTTATATGCATACATTTAAGATATATATGTCAATATATGTGTACACACATGCAAATGCAAATGAGGTAAAATAATGATCTTCATGTCCCATACACAGATATAATTATATATTCATATAAATACATATGTGCATGCATGTATTTATATTTATATATATATATATAAAACCATATACAAACACATGTACATACTGGATTGTGGTCATTAATGTTTTCACATCATTTTACTAAAGGTCATGGATGCTAATTCTTATTACTGCCACATTTATTGAGTTATGGTAATATCTCAGGAATGGTATAGAATGTTTAAACAGTCATGACCCTGACTTATTAGGCATACAGTATAAATGTGCTTGCTGTCTAAATTCTAATTTGGGTAATTACAGCCTGCCTACCTCAATTTCCGCTGCAGCTTCAATTATATGTAATAGGGTTCTCTGCTTTCTCTGTCAAATTGTAACATACTTGTTGTATAATAAGTTTAAAGCTCCATATTTCCTTTAAAAAGCACTTTATTTTTAATTAGAATCAATGGCAAAAACCCTTCAAAATAATGTTTTAATAGTAAAGAATCAAATTTTATGACATACTGTAATTGACAACTCTGAATTATAAAATTTGTTAGGATTAATAGAAATATCCCCCCATGATATATTCATCGAAATTGAATTTTCATAAATGCTATATCTTTGTGTCTTAAGAGATCTGTAGAAAAATACCATATGTATAAATTTGGGAGCTAGATTTTTATTTTTAATTTTGATTTTCATTAGTACGTGTTTAAGGTACATAATTATTTCATTCACCCTAGGTACATGTTCAAAACACATTTCAATTTTTTCCCCTTCCTTCTGCTCCCCTTTTATTTTGCCAGAATCAGATTATTTAACTCATAAGATAATTATATATATATATTATATGTATAGATTAAAAACCAGACTAATAGATGAAAGAAATGTATAACATATGAGTCAGCTGTACTAAGTCAAGACATACTGTTCTGGATTAGTATAATTTAGTTTTTCTCTCTTTTTAGCCAAAATTTTCTTAGCAGAACTTTTGCTTGGCACTTGAAACTTTTAGAAATTAAAAGTGATAGTATATAAGGATATCCTCAGTAAGGGAAATAATTTTATATTAGTGAGGGATTTGTGCACATTTCAGATTTTGTTTATAGACCTTTTAAAAACTTTACATGGAATTTTCTTTGATTTTTTTTCAGTAGGAGCAATGCTTCATCATGGCTTTCTAATTCAAGTGAGGCTTAATGGGAGAAAATTTTTGTATTAATAACTGAATGAGACAACGTCAGATATTGACTACCATATAACACATTCAAAGGATTCTATCTACTATTCTCAATTTGAGTTTTCATGTCATAAATTACATGAGTCTATTGGAATATAGGATTGGAAACAAATTAAGTACTTTGTTGCTATGTCTTTTTACAAAAATGATTTTAAATGACTTACATGTACTAAAATAATAATACATAAATAAGTTAAAATGTAAATGTAGAAAAGTAAAGAATATAAAATTTGATTAGGGATGACACTAGAATCAAAGATATTTACTGCAAAAGATATATAATAGGTGCTTAGTTTACAATAGTTTGTCTACACAGAGTAATTAACCAAAAAAAAGGAAAACCTGAAAGAGTTATAAACCCACTCTAAAAGTTAACTCCATATTGATTCAATATGGTTTAAGAAATAGACATAATTTAACTGTGGTATCTAAAAAGTATTTTTATTTCTGTGTTGGAGGAAATAACATGAAAAAATAAGTTAACTGAATATTAGGACTGAAATACTCTGATTATCCCACTTTACATTTCAGTGGCATAGTCAGCAATATATTTATATACATTTTAATAGAAATTGATAATTTATTCATTTGTATTATTCATGTATAGTTTTATTGAAATAGATGTAAACAAAACATCAGGCGAAAACTCTCACCCTATAAGCCACTGGATTCAAAATATGTAAGTAAACTAAAATCAGATGTTAGTATTGCATTCTGTTTTTATTATCAATCATAATTATGTAATAAGATTTTTCACTTCTTTATTCCCATTACCAATTTTGAAAAGATCATAAAAATATTAAAATATACCTAAAATTATAGAAATAGCTTACTGTGATGAGAAGAGCAATAATTTCTTTAAAACCTGAACTCTATACTGCATTTCTTAATTTATACTGTATTTTTAACACAATAATAGTACAAATTAATACCTAAGGGGCCATTTTAATGTGCCAGTCTCTACAGCAATTATGTTCATTTTAGAGTGAATCTTCTTTACCAGTCTATATGGTAGATTATATTACCCATAAGGCAGAGATGGTGACACGGTGCTGGTACAGTCTGGAGTTCGGTTGAAGTCTAATTTCAGAGCCAATGCTGCCATTTTACCACTGTGAATCAGGAGATGGGTTTATGCCTGCAAATGCTTTATTACAGGCAGTTTGTCACTGATCAACTTTGAAGAACAATAACCATAACATGAGATTGAGTACAGTTCCATCTTTCATTATAAGAATGTCTGAGACAATGCATCAGTTGATTCTGTCATTTTTTTAATCTTCAAAATTCCAGATTCTGAGGGAAACAATTCCTTTTCATTCTCAAAATAGATAAGGAAATACTAATAGAAAAGAAAAATGAAAAGTAAGTTGATGAGGTTCAGATGTAGGCTGAATCACCTCTCAAGTCTTCAATCTTAGTCATCTTATCCTTCTGGACCTTGTTTTCATTTATTTTTAGAAGTGTATTCTTGTTACAATGGGTAAGTGGTAAATACTTCTTCAAGAAGGGTGCTTTACTCTGATTAGAAGATGCATTCTTCAGCACAAATTTTGTCACATAACTTTGACACTTGAAGAACCTTATCATCTTGTTCTGAAATAAATTTACATAAAATATGAACATGAACCAAGTAAGCTTTTCCTCTTTTATTGATCTGCCATGCTAGGAAATATTACTTGTTTCATGCCAATATTATCTGAAGTATTCTTATGTGGGTTTTTTAGACTTTTCTAAGTAACAGATGTGGTAGAAACATTGATAGATGAATTGCAGCACCTTTAAAAAAATTATCTCATTCTATAAAAATCATACAGTTTACAAGGTAGACCATTTTAAAAAGAAAAAAAATATTTGTATATTATGACAGTTATCATGTCCTACTTACAGAAAACAAACCTAAGGTGAATCAACCACCGTCTTTTTTCACTGTATTTAAAATGTGTTTCTTTACAAGTGTTCATATTCTACTTAATATTCTAAGAACTTAACTTCTCTTAGAGAAAAAGATCATATTTTAAGCCTATCTTTTACTGAAATTCTCATTGTTGTCACAACATTTGACTAGGTACTGTATGTCCAAGTGACACCCAGCATTTAGTGTGACCTTTGACAAACCATCTACCTGCAAATTCTACAGAAGTTACACAAATACAAAACTACTATTGTCACGGATGGTTAAAATGGTGTCCTAAGGATTTGTGGATGTTGCCAATACTACTTGCTATTGCTTTCCCCAGTTCCCTGCTGCATTGAAATTTAATCGGTTTTCTGTATTTTTTGCAGCAGAGCTGTCACTGGCAATAACATACTTTTGCATATGCATCAGTTTGGCTCTAGTGCAGATTTTTGTTCACACTGGACTCCTACTGATGTGCACTGATTTAAAATCTAAAAATTAAATTTAATTTTATATAGCTTAGAAGTACTCCCTAGAGGGTATTGAATCCTAAAAGTTAATATTTTTCAGACATAATCAGCAGGAATAGGTAATGTATTGCCATTAAACACATTAGCAGCAACTGTAACAATAGGAAACAGTCAACATAAATGCTCTTAGCAACTTCATTCTTTATAAAGGAATGTTAATATAAAATTACACAATTCCAACACTTTAGCATTATTCAACATGTTTATTCATAACAATTGTTTCATATTTAAAGAATACCAAAATATTGTGTTTTGTCAGCCAAGGACAATAATAGTTTAATAGTAATTTATTTTAAACAGCTACTGATAATATAACCAATCAACACATTAAGTGGTGCCAACATTGGCATCTTGCTAAATAATCTCTAGACATTGCAGAGAGAGTACATCTTTCAAAGATAAGTCAACAAGAGCAATCAGAGCAGAAAATTAGAATTTGGTATCTTAGAATTAAAATACAGCTAAACTAAAGTTTTAATTGGGGTGATCTAAAAGGGCACTTGATGTAATGATCTCTTTCATTTGTTACTAATTGTTTGTTCCTGATGAAGAAGAAACATACAGGAATGTTGCTGAATTCAGTTAAGATGGCAGTTTCCTTAGCAGCTATGCTTTATTGTTAAACAACAAAAGAGTGGGGAGGGGCACACTGCTACATAGAAATCCTTCTCCAGCTTGTTTCAAATCACAAGAAGTGTGCCAAAAATTCAGAGTCAGGAATTACAAATATGAAATAGCGTATGTGTTTGAAAAGAATAAAATGGCTTATGACGATGCTCAAAGCTACATTGGTAGGCTGAAGTAAGGCTACATCTCCGTAGGGTTTAAAAGTCAAGATGGAGAAGAAATTTTCACAATGCTAGCGTTCTTGTGTTGACTTTTGCAAGAAGATCTCATCCTCATGTTCATCTATAAGTAGCATCCATTTCCTTCCCACTTATAATTTCCATCCAAGCTTTCTGTCTGTGGTATTCACAGAGGCAAAATACTTTCTACTCCACAATATCATGTTGTATTGTGAAATTTGTAAAACAAAAAATTTTATCCCTCATTTTTACTAGCTATTTTGGTTCTAAGTGTCTTAGCTTATGTTCAATATATTTTTATACTCTTAAGAACAATAATCTCAAAATGTTGCTACTTTTGAAATGTTATACAGAAAGTCAAAGTTTATGTATCTGTCTCCTTAATCAGTTACATGAACAGATGCATTTTATTTTTACTATATGCTCTAACAAATTAGGCTGTCAAGGAGTTTTCTAAAACTTATACTCAGATTATTACAACCATTATAGGGACTTTTAAAAAATAATGCACTGCGAAGTCACTATGTTTTGGATCCATTAAATGTAATATATATTTCAAAAATACATCATTGTTATAATTTCTAATTATGAAGTTTTTAAATTCACTATATTCTAGACGTTCTCTGGGCCCTGGGGACATATTGCTAAGAAGAGACAATTCCCTGCCTCAGAGAACTAACATTTTTGTGGAAGAGACCCAACATAATCAGTAACAAACACTTGACACTATTACATAATGATAAATGCAATGAAGATTTTTTTTTTTTTTGGTACTGAAAATCAAACTCAGGACCTCGTGTTTTCCAGGTAGAGGCTGTGCCTCTGAGCTACATGCCTGGCCCAATGATGAATTTTAAGGATGGAGAACAAGTTACAATTGGAGGGTTATTCCAAATTAGGTGGTAAGAGAAAGGCTATCTTCAGCAGTAACTTTGAGTAAAGAATAAATAAAGTGACAGCGTGGTCTAAAGGAAACATTAAAGGGAGGACCAATTTTCCCTGTAGTAGAAACAAATCTAAAAATATCATTGCAGTTAGTGTAATCTGGCTAGCAAGTGGGAGAATAAGTGGAAGAGATCTACTTGTCAGCCTAATTTTCTTCTCAGTTCTTAATTTTTAGACATTTTAATGTACTGCTCCATTTAGTATTGGATCTAGATATTCTAATTAGATACAATGATACCTGTGTGTCCTAAATATTTGCCTTTCTATAGCAGTTTAATTAGATTTAGAAATCTTGTGGTTTATAGTATTTATCCTAATTGGTGCTGGGTGAGTGAATAAGAATTAAAAATTTGATAAATGTGTGCCTTTCTTTTAAAATGATCTGAAGTAATGAGTATAAAGTGCTTCACACCAAAATATTACCATTCTCAATACCTTTGTACAGGGGCTTTTGAAAGTTGCCATAGATAATGCAAGAGCTCAAGAAAAGCAGGTCCAACTGGAGAAAACAGAGTTAAAGATGGATTTTTTAAGAGAAAGAGAACTAAGGGAAACTCTTGAGAAGCAGCTGGCTATGGAACAAAAAAACAGAGGTATTTATGAACTTCTAAATAAGTTTAATACTTTAAGTAAAATATTCAACACAGTGATATACTTCTGTAGTGATTTACTTTGAGACTAGCTTTTTGGTTAATTTACCTGTAACTAAAGTTTACAGCAGAATTTGAATTCTGGACAGGAATTTCTTTGTCTCCAAATTACACGTTTCCTTTCCTATTCCTGCTCAAGGGATTGACACATAGCCATTGATATATAGCCATCAATCATATGATTTTTATTGCTTATATGCTTTAGAAAATCTATAATGTTTAAGATAAGGATGAGACCTGATAAGATGATAGCCATGAAGAAAACTTTTCAATTGCCTTTTGAAAAACTAGAGTTAGAGTCATGAAGCTAAAATAGAAAGTACTGATTATTCAAGCAAAGCAGGCTTGGTAAGATATTTATCAACTTGAAATTGAAGAATGATAAATATCTGAACAAATGACTATAGTTAAGTGTTTGTATAATTTTCTTTCAAATGACACACTTTCATTCAACAAGGTCAAGTACACAGAGTGGAAGCCAGTATGAATTCTTATTGGGAGAAACTGATGATATTATTGATCTATGAACTGTGTCTTGTGGCACACTGTATCCTCCATCTATAGATGATTTTGAAGGTCATTCATATTTGTATGTTTATGTATGATTTGAAGATTATTAACAACTGACTTCCATTTGTTTCAACTGTAAGATTCTCTCAAGTATTTTATAGAAAAAGATTTTCTTTTTTGCTTTTTTTTCACTTGAGCACCCAATTAAAGCTTTATATATTTTCCTTTTCTATGTTTCACGTGGTTATTTAAGGGTCATTGTTTCTATTTTGCTTGTAAAACAAGCAGGACTTATTAGTTAGTATCACTAGTTATGCGACAACAGCTTGTGCATTCCTGGAATAAGGTTGACTTGTTAATCTGTCATTACACATATATAGCACAATTCTAAATGATACGGCCTCCCATTAGTTTTGATACTGAAATAAAGCCAAATATACACTGACAATGGATGTGAATAAGAAAGTCTGGTCAAAGAGTTTAATCTATGGAGCCATTTTCTATGAGATAGACATGCCTTGATTTTGTTCTAACCTAAAGAAGTCTTTTGCACAAGATTTATGTACGTGCTCTTGAATTCCTATGTAACTGAATACTTACAGGCAGGTTTTACATTTTACGCTATTCCTTTAACCACTAGAGGGCAAAACATTCACAGATCACACCAGAAACTTCCCCTTTAATTAATTATCAGCAGTAAATTAAAGATAATAATGATCACTATTTATCTATAATGGACGTGTCCACTGAGGCAGAGTAGTACCCTGAAGACAGAGTGTGGCCATCCCAACTGCTACAGTCGCCTAGGAAGACACAGTGAGTGGTCAATTAAAAGGTGCAGAATACTGAGCTTGTAGTGCCAGGAAGAGTATATTATTCAAAGAAAACTTCAAAGTGTATCATTTCTTTTTAAAGAAACAAAAATAATATCATCACTGGAAAGAGACATGATAAGCAACTAATTTTGTTAAGATAATCACATGATACTTACACAATTAAAGGAATTTAGCATGTATTTGGAAAACACTTTAATCTTTTTTTCTTATAACACTAGTCAATTTGCATTTTGATTTAAAAACATATTAAAACATATGATATGGAAGCAGTAAACTCAGCAGGTTAATGAACGGTATCATTTGAATGATATTACTGATAACACAAACAGGATATGCAGAAATTGAAACTAGACTAACTTCCATCATTATTTTCATAATTTATATTTTGACTGAATATTTTGTTAAATAAAAGGTTACTGTTCTTTAATCAATAATAAAAAATCAAATAGTAAACTTGGAATAATCATAAGTCATGACATACAGATAAATTTTCTCACAGTGATTTTGTCATTTAATATCCACATTTATTGTCAAAAAAGATGATTTCAAAGAAAAATAATAGAATCTTCCCATATGCTGAGTAGTTATATATTACACAGAGAGGAATTTAAAACAATTACTCTACTGAAAGTACAGTTAAGATACATTTTGTAAAGCACATTTATTTGTTATTATTTATTGATTACACATTGTATGCCAATATTTAAATTGTTGGTAAGAGAAAAATATATCATAATTAGCTCTGTAACATAATCTACTTCTTTATATAATATCACAATACTGTTATCAGTGGTTTATTATTATGCACTTAGGTTTGATATTCCACTTGATTCCTGCAGAGTAAAAATGTAATAATCCTTCATAACTCACTATGAAGAAATTATTCTCTGAGAAAATTGTAACAGCTTCATCCAAACAAATTACTACTTACCTATGTTAATTATAATTAGGAGCATTTTGCTGTTATATACAAAAATATTTGCTGCATTTCCTCAAATTTCATGACAGAATTATTATAATCCTAGTTATGGCAACATGATTTGTAGGAGAAATGCTTCGTAAGGAGATGATAGACCTACTTCCAGTGTTTTGAACTATTCAAACTATTCTGCACTATCCTGATTCCAGAACAGTTAAGCCACAAAATTCACTTAATCAAGATTCACTTATTAGTGAATATAAATATTTACTAAAATTAGTTTCTGATTAAATTTATGTCTCACTATGACAATTAAAAGCTGTCTAGTATGATTCAAGGCCAAAATAAAAATTGGCTTCTTTAGATATTTTGTTAAGAATTCTTTTTAGTAAATGTGGGGTTTTTTGAGCTTTCTATTTATTGGCAAGTTCAGTATAGCAGAAAATAAAAACAGATGAAAATATTGACCATTTGTAAATTAGCAATGTTGCAAATTTTTAAAAACACTAATAGTGATGCATTTTTTTCTAGCTATAGTTCAAAAGAGGCTAAAAAAGGAGAAGAAGGCAAAAAGAAAATTACAAGAAGCACTTGAATTTGAGACAAAACGGCGTGAGCAAGCAGAGCAGACACTGAAACAGGCAGCTTCGACAGATAGTCTCAGAGTGTTAAATGGTAAGAAGGTGTATATTTAAACATGACCAACTACTATTCTGAATAGTCAGAGAACAATTTAGACTTGTGTTTATGGTTTTGTATATTCCTATGAATGTGATCCACTCAGTTGTGCTTGTCGCTGAAAGCATGGTGGAAAGAATGTCTTGGGGGAAATACTTTATTTCATAGATACTTCTATTGTTTTATTACTTTACCCTAGCATCTGAGATCCAGCATTACTTTGTGCTTTCCTAAATTGTTTTTCTACCAAAAACATGACAAATATTAATTGAAGAATTTCCACTCCTGTTCTGTCTTGTGAACAATATTATGTGACTTGTTTATCTATTTAAATCTTCTGAAAATTCCTAAGACTAGAGATTCTGTTCAACCTTTAAAAGATGACAAAGATTTATGTGATTTTAATTCAGCACCAGAGTAACAGGTTGCTCTTTTTTTTAAAAGGACAATAGGAATCAAATGAAATATATGTCACTCTTACCTTTCTGTGCTTTTAGACTCTCTGACCCCAGAGATAGAAGCTGACCGCAGTGGCGGCAGAACAGATGCTGAAAGGACAATACAAGGTAGGAATTTGCAGAAGGCTATAAATCTAGATCTTGCTATATGAGTTTTTCCTCAGCTTTAGCCTGCTATTCAAGCATGTAGCCTACCATCTGGGCCACATCAAAACAAGTTCAAACAAGGTCAAGTTCATCTTGCTTGTTTATATGAGTGAATTCATTTTGTGCTGATAGATTTTCTTTAAATTAACAGGTCATTTCTGTTTATACAATGCAATTAAAAAGGAATAATTAATTTTAAACAATGTATGAATTAATCTAGGACATAGTAAATGTACTTTATTGAATATTTGGAGCCCAACCTAATGCAGAAAGAGTTTATATATTCTATACTACATAAATAAAATGATGAATTAAGTAAATACATATTTCTTAAAATTTAAAAATGTCTAACTAGTCACTTTGTGACAGTTACTGCAAAGCACATGCAGTGTACTAACTGAACATTAATAATAAATTAGATTGTTTAGTTCCTTTGTGGATTTCCAAATGTTCTGCATGCATTACATACATTTAAATAACACAAATATGCTAGAAAAATCATATATAGAATACAAAAAAGAATTGAATTAAGCACTCAGAAGAGCTAAATATGTATATAACCAAGACCACACTACTAGGAAAGGACAAAATCAGAAGGCAGAATTTATAATGAAATATCTAGACAAAAAACAGTCTAACCAGATAAATACTAAACAAGAACAAGAACATTTTTTCTTTTTTTAAATGAAGATGATTCTTTAAAGGGAAACATAAAATGGTTAAATGCCATAGTCCTCCCAATTGCTTTTATTTTGCATCTTAACCTCAATAATTTTTAGGATAGTGCATGATATTAATTGTGTTATGTAAATCCAAAAATGTCACTCTTGTATAGTATGTATTTTCAAAAGCTATAAAAGAAATGTACTTTTGTATAGTACTATATTTGCCATGAGTAATAATCAGAGAGTTTGAAAGGACACACTGTTACATTTTTTTGCCTATATTTATTTTATTTGTGGTCATAATAATTAGTTTTTCAACACTAAGACTTGAACTTTATGCTATTGTGAGACATCTTTTCAGAAAAAAATTAATGTAATTGTAGATGCAAAACAGATTTCGATTTTTAAACCATTATGAGTTTTAAAACAATCATGTTTGTATTGTTGAAATCATAGGAATACTATTATATAGACATTTGAACTTGTTACAAATCTTGTCCAGATTATCAGTGTTGATTTGATAACCTCAATAGGGCCAATGGTAATTAATATAAGCCCCAGTTTTTATAGCAGGGACTACACGTGTACCAACTTAGAACATGTTGAAGTGACCTGAGAAAGCACATGAGCCTCTATGCAATTATGATATATAAATGAACTCCTATATTCAGAATTTTTAAGGCCCAACTTATCTAGACAAAATGATAGATAATATATTCTTGCATATAAATGAACATTCATTGTTAATATTAAGAATAAACTGTGGGCCGGGGATTTAGCTCAGTGTTGTAAGCACCTGCCTGGCAGGTGTGAGGTTGTGTGTTCGATCCCCATACCAAAAAAAAAAAAAAAAGAATGAAAAAGAATAAACATTGATTTAATATTTTTTCATAGTTCACATAATATGTATGATATAAGTTCAGCATCAGCAACATTTTGGTAATTATTAATGCATGATTATTTTTATGTTAAGGTATGAATTTCATATACTCAAATGCACGCATTAATATGACTAAAGTCTTATTTGTATAAGGTTGAAATATTGAAAAATTTTAATTTCTATTGCTGTGACTTGGTTATTCTGAAGAAAAGAGACATCAAAAATTACCTTTCCTTTGTTGTCCAAAATGTTATCAGTTGAGTAACACAGTAAAGCTGCCAAAATAACCTCATGATTAGAAAAGCAAAACATTTGGACAAAATTATTCTTAGTAATTCAAAGCCAAATATAAACTATTATGGGATTATTTTTGCTTTTAATTATGATAAAAATATTCATTCGAAGAGTCTGCCAGTTGTCATATTGTTCAAAATGCACAATCTTCAATAAAATACAAATTTTTATTTTTGTCAGATAGTATGAGTTCTTTTCAGATAAAATTACAAAAAATACAATATGGACATTTCTAGTTGTTAGTCACTTAAAAAGACATTCCACTCAGGTGGATTATTACAGAACTTTTAAAATAATAGAGCAAGGAATCTTTCATTGCTCTTTTTTCCTCTGACTCAATGCTATTGTTATACTAAAGTAATGCACTTGGAAGGTAAGAATAAAATTAACTGCAAAGAGAAGAAATCAAAGGAAGAAGAATGTCTTTAGTGAAATTTTGTCTAAACACAGAATGGGAAGGGAAAATAGGAGAGGGCCCAAACTCACTACTAATTTCGCATTTTGTGAGCCATGTGAACTTATTGCTTCACAATTCAAAAGTGATACTAACAGTTTCGTGTGTCCTTCTTCCTCTCTCTCCCTATGTGCAGACATTACACTCTTCATATCTCTTTTACTCTCAACCTAAACATAACTTAAATTGTTCTTTATTCCAAAATAAACTCAATTGAATTGAGAAAGAAAAAAACAAACACACAATTTTATGATTATCATTTATTTTTAATATTTTAGCAATAAGTAAATGCTACAGTTGGCCCAAGAGGTAATCACCTAGAATTTGGGCACTTAAATACTGTTCAAGTGCCAAGTAATTACCTTCATATAAGCACCTCAGATTAGACTAAATATTGCATCATTGCCAATTTCACCAGTTTATATCACAGTTTCCATAACATCAAAGAGGTGGGAAAGAGGAAACCTGAGTGGTTTAGAAAATAGTCTTTAAGAACAAAGGTTTTTAAATGATTTAACTTTTCTTCATAAATAAGACAAATCATTTTATGTCTCACAGAGATAAATTCTTCATTATTAATATTTCTAATGACTAACTCAAAATCATGAATTTAATAAAACTATTATAAATATAGCATGAACATCCAAAAATTGTGAAAGAAAATGACTTTTGCAGGGGCCCTGAATCATATGGCAGCTAACTCATTCATGCTGAGTCTTAACAAATATGTATGTCATGAGTTGTGTCTGGGCTTAAAAAATTTACTCTACTTTATTCTTTTTCTAAGATAGTATGAATGTGACGAAAGAATTTATAGAAATGCTTGTTGAGCAGTGTTTTGGGCTGATCCCAAATCTCCTCTGCATATAAAAATACACACACACTTTATGTTGCCAGCTCTATAATGTGATGGTTTCTTCCATTAAGTCTTAGTCTTATTTTCTTCTCTCTTCCTAGGCAGCACTACTTACTTAAATGATTTCTTTAATATATATTTTGACAGTTGTATGAAGATACCTCTCCACTTCATTTAGACATCCCTTAGCAGCTCTGGATAGTAACAGCTTCCTGTGTGGTTGCTTCATAGAGATCTCAAAGTTCTGTGCTCAAAACGAAGTATTCTCTCCACAAGTCTAACTTTCTCCAGTATTCCTTTCCCACAGTGATTCTATTTCTGACTCTCATCAGGTCCAATCCATTGTCCATATAATGAAGGAAGAACTGAATTTGACATCTCCCTCCATCTCTCCCTCAGTGTCTACACTTAATTGTGGCTCCTCCCTTTCAATCTCTCCACTCCTGGCTTGCTGGAATTTCTGTTCTTGAGGTTTTCCTAAAGGCCTGCCTTCTTTTTCTGTCTACAAGGGATATCCCTTCCCAATTCCTTGCCTTCACTTACCCATCACTGAAATACCAGTTTAAAAGTTATGTCCACTAAGTAAGTAAGTAAATAAATAAATAAGTAACAAGTTACATCTTTAGAACACTTTGCTTCCCCTGAAGCACCTACTCGACCCTTAGGATCAGTTCTGCCTGTGCATCTGGAGCTCCTTGTTCAGTGTTTACTTCTTCTCTCAAAGAAGCTGGAAAGAACATGAGACATCCCACTTGATTCATGACTGTGTGCCTATAGCAGTGCTGGTGAGTCTTTTAGAGACTAATGCCCAAACTGCAACCCAAAACCCACTTATTTATCGCAAAGTGCCAACACCGCAATTCAGCCTGATTTCTGAGTTTTTACTCAACATCTTTTACAACAACTCATACTTCAACATCTTTTATCTTAAAAGAAAAACAAATAACATGCATACCATAGATTTTCCACCACTGCCCTATTGTCTGGGAGGGTGTTTGGCACACAATGATACTTGCTATGTGTTCCCTGAAGGAAAAAAATATGTACTGATAAATTAGGACCTATGTTAGATCTTGTGGATAGGGAAGTTCTTATTGTTCAACATTTCTCAGTTGGAGAGACTGATGGAAGGCAATGAAAATGACATGACTCTGACTAGGAAAGTTAGAATTATAAACGCTGGCAAAATTAATGCTCACATTTGATAACCGAATTAACAGTGCATGTTTATTCTTCATCGTGTGCATCTCTAATGTCATTTATTCTTTGCAAATTGAACCGAAGATTTGCATTCTTTATATACTTTTTTATATCTTGTTTCTAAATTTTAAAATCTTATTTAATTTAACATTCCACAATCACATTTACACTTATTTTTTCCTATCCTACTTACAAGATACATGATTTCATTTATTTAATATACATAAGCATCAGGCTTCTTTTCTGATTTGCTTCTTAAAGTTAAAAAAGGTTAAATCTACAAAAAGTAGATTCTACATGGGATGGTGGATATTGCTGTGAGACTATGCTTTATATAAAATTTCTGAAAAATCTTGAAAGTTTGCTTTCAAAACAGTAGCATTTTGCTTTTATTTTTCAAGTTAAAATCTATTCTTTTGAACACCTAAATTATTGTTAAAATCAATGGGAATGTGAGCCATAGTGCCTCTGACATCATAGGTTATCTGCAAGTTATGCTTGGAAAATCTTGACTTCACTTGAAAGTACATGTCTTTTATGTACATCCAATGCCCATAATCAAAATTATTTTGCTTTTTACTCTCCTTTTAACTGATCTTAGATCACAGAAAACCAAATATTCCTCCAAGAAGAAGACATAAAACACTTGCCTACACATTAACAATCTTTTTCTTTCCAATTTAAAAAGGTTTTTTCTGTTCCCTAGGTCGAAGATACAAGCTGAATTTAATTTAACTTAATGAATTTAATTCATTTATTCAATAAATATTTATGCAACATCAGTGATATACTAAACACACTTCTCTGTTGTCACTGCATTAGTACTGAGATAGGTGTTTAAGATAAATTAAATCTCTTTAATGAGAAAAAGAGAAAACTGAGCCTTAGTGAGGGTACATGGCTTATTAAAAGTTTCACTAAGAGTGTATCAGAGTTAGGACTATAATGTGGTCCAGTTGGTTTCTTTGTCACCTTATTTTCTTGCTGAGTGCTTTTAGATTAGGATTGTTAAATGATGTCCTTCTTTCTCTTTGAAAATATTTCATTATTATTGTTATTTGATTCATAACTTAGAGCTGCAAAATATCATATATCATGTCATTTTATGAAGGGAATTTATATCTTTGATCAAGCTTCTTTTATTGAATCAAATATTCTAGTACTTAGTGAATTTCCTAGGATTGCCATTCTTTTATTTAGACTTCAGAGTGTTATGTATTAAGTGGAAGTGTTCCCTTATTAAAATAGTGAAAAATATTGGGACCAGATGTGCCTTCCCTTGTTCCTTGTATAATACAGTACTCTAATGTAAAGGCAAGGTAACCTAGCTAGAAGTGTTTAATTAAATTGCTCATACTGCTCATTGTTTGTTGTACTGCCATATTTGTCATACGGCTGGTTGGTAGGATTTCTAGCACTTGAGTCTAGATTTTTGACCCCAATGAAAATGTTCTTTCTACCAGGCCTTGCTGTTTGGACTTACATACCTCTTATAATATAACCACTTTCAGCTGCATCACTCAGTTTACATACTCAGCAGATTGTCTGTTAATAATTTAAAAAGATCGAGCAATCTATCATAGAAATTATTTAGAATTTTAAAAAGTATTTCTTTCTCATTTTTACTCTTGTTTGGCCATCATGCCTATACTATGTTTATAGACACTTCAAGACACACTGAGGAAAACTACATTTTAAGCAAAGAAAAATTAAGAAAGTAATCATATTTAGATAAGATTTCAACTTCATCCCCACAAAGTAGCATGTAATGAACTCACAATAAATTTAAAACTTCAACAATTGTATTTCGTGTACGACACATGAAGAACCCCTTTTTACTTTTGAAGTAAAGGTTTCAACAGAACTTGTTAAATGACATGCCAAGACTTAAATTAATATTGTTAAATCAAACCTGACTTCACCTTACCACTTTTAAGATCTTTATGAATTTATCATTCAAATTTTATCATCAAAGAATTGTTTTTAGCATATTTCAATTTCTAATATTTAAAAAAGACTTCTACATTTCATGTGGAAATTGGGATTCTTTAGGCACTTCTACAGAACCTAGAAATTAAGAAGTGCTAGCGACTTGATCTAGATTCAAATCTAATGTACGATTTTCTATTTTCTTTCTTATGCAGTTGATTAAACTTGGCGAGGTGTGGTGAACATTAAAGATTAAATACAATAATTCATGTAAAACACTTAGCATGTACTGGGCAATGGTACATACATAGTTAAATTTTAGCTGTTAATATTAAATTTTATTGTTATGAATTAACATAATTACTACAGAGCCTGGCAACTGGTAAACACTAAAGCTATTATTGCTCTAATATATAATTTACATTTCCTTTATTGGAAAATTGGTCTTTATTTATTGTGCACGATTAAATTAATCCCATACTAAAGTATTTGTGGAGATCTTACAAGAATATTTTTAGTTCTTAAACCAATTTTTCTATGTTTAAAATGTTTTTAATTAAAGAAAATAAGTAAATCAATAAAATAAAAGTCTAGGACTTAAAACTGTATTCTGGGCTGTCAACTTGACTTTTGTCTAGTCACTTAGGAATAAGTAATCACCACAGGGATTACTTCAAACTGTCTTTGTTGATCTTAAATATAATGTTAGAATTATTACCCTGAGCAAAATGCAACGACAATAAATATGCTTTAATTCCCTTGGCACTGGTTTCTGGTGTTTGGCAGCATTTCAGTACAGCTAATCAATTTAAGGTAGTATTGATTAAGTTGAACAAAAGGTGATATTGATTGTAGCCTAATAAACAGACTATTCAATAGTTATCACCGGTCATTGTTAACTAGAACTCAAACTTCATAGATAGGAAGCTCCAGTGATGTCCATGAACTTTAATATTTTATAAAATTTTATTATGTTTTCCATGATTTCAGTATAAACATGTTCATTCTTATAAATATTGCATTTGAATGTAAGTGGATATGCTTTAACTCCAAATACTCAAACCCTCTGTAGTTTTTTGTTCAGTATGCTTTCTTAATAGTTCACATCAATTATATATGAAATTAGACATGGTAGGCATTAAGTAGGAAGCTCCTAAAAATAGCTCCTAATATAATAATTCATTCTAACTATTATTGCATAAATTATTTCTAGATATTGTTTCCATACTGCTATCTTCTGAAATTTCTGATTCTTTTTTATTAAAAGGGCATTCTGGTGGTCATTGTAATGTCTGTGTTGTGACATTTTCATGACATTTCTGTGAGGTTATTTCAATTCTCTTGCCATTCCCCAAATACTAGGTAGTAAACAGGAACAAAATCATAGGTCCTGTTTTGCAATGTATTTGATACAATTTTTTATAGAAAAAATTAGGAAATAGACGATCAACATTAAGAGAATTTAAGGGAGATAGAAATTACTTTTATCTGAAAGTACCAGAGACAATGGATTGGAATTGAAAGTTCAGAGAGGGGAAAATGGTCGTTGTTCAACTAAATTACTATTAAGTACTGAAACCAAGCATTATTAATCCAAACTTAAGCAGTTTTATTAACATAGATAAAATTGCATAATTGAATTAAATTGGCTTGTTCATGAATATATTTGTGATTTAGCTTGAATATTGTCTGAAGACCTGTAATTGGAGAAGAATGATGAATGAAAAATGAGAAAAGGGAACCCTAAAGATAACGTTGGATCCAAATTTCATGTCATAATTAGTGAAATGAAATAGTGGTTAAACAAAGTGTATCAATGAAATTCACAGATGATCCTAATTTGGAAGGCGTAACCTACATCCATGTGGAATGTTTAAAGATACAAAAGAAAACTGAAAAATTTAATCATTAAAGACTGAGTAAAATGAAGTTACCTTTGGAAGATAGATAATTTAACTTTTAGATCTATTTTGAAGAATATTAAAAAGCTCAACAAATACAAGGGATGATATATATCCAGTTACATCTTTTTGTAGTAGTAGCAGAGTAACAATGACGAGGTGCAAATTAGCTTCTATCATTTTAATTTTCTATGTATTTTCATGCATTATGAATTTTTTGCTATTCATTCCAAACAGTTTAGGAAATTATTTTTTATAGTCCATGCATTAATTTTTAAAACTTTAGACAGTATATTACCTTCATATTTAAGGAAAAGTAATTTATAATAGCTTTTTGCCTGACTTCTTTTCACTTTTACCATCAAGAAAAAAATTTGATGGACATTATATCCAATTAATATCCTCATTGAAGATTGTTTCAATAGGAAAATGTGTATAATGCCTACCAAACCTGAAGACATTTTCCTTTAGTAATGTAGATTAGAACTAACTCTAGTGGTTCATAGTCACAAAGTTGGCTTCCTCTTCTCATATTCATTCTTAGCAAAAGTAGCTTGTTTACATAAAACAACTACTTTTTTATTTTTATTTTCATTTTTTTTGGTACCCAGATGGACCTTAACCTTGTGCCTGCCAGGCAGGCACTTACTCCACTGAGCTAAATCCCCAGCCCTATTTTTCTGAGACAGGGTCTCACTATGCAGTTCAGACTGTCCTTAAACTCACTTTGTAGCCCAGGCTGGTCTCGAACTAACAACGTTCCTCCTGCCTCAGACTCTGGAGTGCTGGGATTAAAGGCATGTGTCACCATGCCTGGCTATAAGAGAACTATTAAGAAACATAATAGTTTATTTAAAATGATGCATGAATACAACTTAAAATTTTTTTTTCTGAAAAATGTAATTATATTTCAAGAGTCACATGAGTGATCTGAATGTTTAAATTATAGAAAGTGAACTTCCATATTTAATTCTGTTCATAAAAATACAGGATTTGTGTAAGCAAAATAAAAACTTGGTCCACAAATTCAGTACATGATTAAGGAAAGTACGTTATCAATATTGATAGAATGTATACGTTTAGATCTTGAAACATATTCAATATGAATTTTCATTAAAAAAACATTAAAACCTCATCATTTAGACGACAAATATAGGAATGTTTGTGGTGGGCTTTTCCACCTCCCAGGGTTAGGGACAGAATGCAGACATGCCACAATAATGTTTTTTTTTTTTTATTTCTACTGTTCGAACCATATTATTGAGAACATCATTTTGGAGAACTAATTATTTCTATTTGTCTTGTGTCACACTTTCTAATTCCCCTGTATTAGCACAGCCAAAGCAAATTAATTGCTTTTCCAGCAGTTGAACCTTGTCCAAGAATGAGCTCACATTCCCTTCCAGTTTCCCTGTTTGTAGGAGTGCATTGTGTCAAAAATTTCTCTTGATACTAAACATAGTCTTGAGAATACCTTTACAGATTTCTGTATGCTCACTTGATGAAATTTATAAGTTTAAGTGACCCGCCAGGAAAGATAAAGTTCTTAGCTGCAAGATTATACATCAAAACAGTTAAAGTGAAATTAAAATTAAATGAATGAATCTCACTGAAGCAAAAAAAGCAGTAATTAATGGTTCCCTTAATTGTCTTCATAAAATATTTGCATGGGTCTAATTTGCATAATTTGCATGTATTAATTAATCTTTCAAAGGAATTTTGTGCTGAGAGAAGCCAAAAAATCTCTTTGTTTTATTTAACATCTAATGAAATATTTATCTTCTTTAATGAACTTCTCATCTTCATTAAAATAAAAATTGCACAAGTTTGTATGTTTTAAATGTTTTTATAATTGAAGAATTCAAAAAATCTCTTTAGACTTACAACAGCTGAAAAACAAACACGTTATTTAGCTTTCAGTATCACTTTAACAGCAACACCTAAAAAAAAAGGAAGTTCAACTTCACTTTCTCAAAGATAGCAAAGCAGTTGGTAAGTGAATGCAGCTATTTAATTTTACAAATGAGCTTTGTAAAGGCTTGAACATTTATTTCAATGGTGATGTTATTTTTTATGCCTGGACAACTAGAAGGTATGGATTTAAAAAAAATCAGTATGTTTAATTATTTGGGAAATGGTGGATTAGTTGAAAATATTTTTCTTGGTTCAAAGAAATTAGCCCAGAAAAATCCAATAGTTGTTATTAACAAATTGCAGATTGACTGACAAGTGTTTCCTGGCAGAAACTGTAAAGTTTCAACTTTGTTCTCAATTTGCCTGCTGAAGAATTGCAGAATGGGTTTCTGCTCTTACAGATTAGGAGATCATAGTAAAAACCAAGAGACAGGCCTTGGAAGGGACGCAATTCAGAATCTCAAGTGCCAGGCATAGAGGTTCAAGTGAACTGAGGAAGAATGTGAGGCCAGCCTAAAATTAAGAAAAAAAAAAAAAATGGAAGGGAAATGGTCTGTAAATGGGACTCTTTCTCTCTGATACATCAACGTTTCAGGATATAACAAAGAAGAGTATGAAGTAACATATCTAAGGCAATTTAAGTCATGCACAGCTTTCCAAAAGTTTTGTTTTGGTGATCTTTATAGGCCTATATTCATATTTGAGGAAACTGAAGCACATGATACAAAATACTTCAACCCCATCAACTCAGGAGCTCTGAGTCCCTTTGTCTCCATATACATTGCTTCCCACTGATTGAACTTTTTATCTCACCATAATTTATGAAGTAGATGTGAGTAACTAAATGTTAAACTGGATAAAGAGGGTGGCATAAATTTGTAAGGATAAAGATGCAAAATGCAAATATGTAGTTCCTTCCATGTAAAGTTTAGTACTGTGATAAAAATCAATTAAATTGACTTTGGGTTTCTTGTGGAACTCATCTTTAGTAAAAAGGCATTTTCATTAAGCAGAGGTTTTTTTCTTGTCTCGGCTACCACTTTCAATTCGCATTTTCTAAGTAATTTTTCCCTGAAGTAAAAAAAAAGAAAATTTACTTTTCTCTAAAATAAATTAAAACACATCCACAAGTTTATAGGGATTATTAATAAATTCATTGTAAGTGACGATGCAGTTTTGGCATTAATGTTATACTTTATTTAAATAAGTGTTTTCAAAAGAATTAAAATCAGTATTAATATGATTCAGTGCTAAGAAAGCACTATTGGACTAAGAATGATAGCCTAGTGGCTACATTAACATTCATTCATATTATGTCACTTTAACTTCTAAGACTTGTGATATTAATGATGTTTTTTGTTCTGTCAGGATCACAAAAATGTCTACTTATTTTCTGTGAGCACATGCTCGCACACACACACAAACACACACACACATACACAACCACAATGTGCCTATGATACCTGTGTATATATACACATGAATTCTGGATCCAGAATTCCTGAGTTCAAATTCCTATGCTACTGTTTCTAGCTTGTATAATATTGAGTATAACTTAATTTCTTTAGATTTTTGGATTCATAGTCTGTACAACTCAGACAATAGGATACATAATATCTATTTTATCGATCTGGTTTATGGATTAAATTAATAGATGTAAAGAACTTAGAATAGTGACTACAAAAAGTCATGTACTGATTGATGAGTGTTATTCTTACAAATAGTACAGTATTATTTATATTTGGTAGAATATAAACCTATTAAGGATGAGTTCTTTAAAAAAAAATCTCCTAGGCCAATCATTGTCTTTCCTCTATAACTCCTACTTTTTCATTTAAGCATTATTTAATCTGGCAAGTCACAATTATTTTCACCTGATTTTCCCGAGCATTTAAAAAATTCATGACAGGGTATGAATTTCAGTATTTATATAAATTTAAATGACATATTTTAAGATTAGTTTGCAACTGCATATTATGTAAAAGTATGTGTCTCCTTCAAAGTTAAATAAAACATAAACTAGCTATTTTTGACTCACATTTAAGATGGAAATGTTTCAGCTTCCTAATTTCCTTATTACATTTTGGCAAATTTTTCTTAATATGACTTGTATTTTCATATAGTGTAGAGTAGCTACATACTCTTCTAATTCATACATAATCACACTCCTGAGATAGTAAATCTCCAAACATAGTTCCACTTAAGCCTACTAATTACACCTATAAAACGATGAATGATGGCTACAAATTATTGGATCTGACTCTCATTCTTTATTTATTTCTCCCAGGGAGAAGGAATGCTGGATGGGGAGATTTTAGAGCATAAATTATTCCCATACATATTCAGGTGTGTGGTGTTTAACTCTGATTCTAAACTATGGTTCTATATTTACATATAAAGGGTTGCGAAGTGATCATAGCAGAATTAAGGATTAGTAATTTACATTTCATGATAAAATACTTAGTTGTATTAATAAATTCAATTTTTAATGCTTTGTGTTGATCAATAGATTTAATCTTATTTCACTCAGTGTTATTACAGTGTTTGGCTGATTTTAATAAATTTCTCCAGCAGTTTTAGGAAGTTCTGCATTGTAGGCCTGATTATCCCTAGTTAAACGACTGGGGATGAAGAGAAATTTCAAATGTGAGCAAATACTAAAAACAAGAATGGAAAGTACATTCCTCTTCTAGTCCGACAGATGGCACTGGGTTCCAGCCAACTGTTGCCCAAGTGGGAGATCAGGCCTCTCGTGTCATATTCATTTTCTAAAAGAACTCAGAAATACGTATTTCAGGTAAAATTCCAAACTTTTTAAAACATCGTGGATGCCTGAACAGGATGTAGCTTTGCTCATGTTCTCTGATAATAGTGAAACACATAAAAGTCCTCTAAATAAAAAAGGACTACCAATACAATGTAGTATGTCAACCTAAAAACCAAAATGAGAATAGCACCTCAATCACAAATAAAGGGAAAAGTTTGTAAAACTTCTTTGAATGATTGCAACAACTTCTATACTTAGCTGCTTTGAATTCAGATATATTTTACAAATAACATTTTGAAACCCACCTGCCCCTATCTTCTGTTTAATTACTCTGTTCCTTTAGATTAATCCCATTTTGTTAACCACTTCAGTCATATTAAAATTATAAAAATTAAAAATGACTAATGTTTTATCTTGTAGATTCAAATTATCATCCTTAAATTATTAGAATGTAAAACATTTTAAAAATCCAGGATACTTAAAAAATTCCAGGAGAGTTGATTAATTATGTTCCATAGTTGATGGGTTTGTATTCTCCTATGAATTAAGAATTAATACTGAATGTGTCCTGTCAAATTAAAATATGCATTAAAGTCTCAAAGAATGAGAAGTCCGAAATAAATTTGATAGATAAAAATAAAAATGCTCATGGAACAAATGTCATATGGATGACTGGTCTTTTGGAATAAATCTCTTACAACTCTTAATGTCATTCCTAAGACTCCATTGAGGTATGTAAGAAGGATAGTTGCTTGTTAACAGTTATTGCCATTGAAGTCTAGATGTGAGTATCATGAACATTTTCTTCATATTGTTCTAGTACATGTATATATTTTACATGCGATTTTAAAGTACAGACAAAATTTAACCAGCGACTCACCATTTTGCCACACATCAATGAATATAACAAAGGAAAGCCTGTGACTCCATTCTACTGAATTAATTTGGGTTCAAACTAGATAGAATAGTCTTTACTGGATCTTAAAAAGGAGTTCAAATTAAGAGTATGGGATTATCCAACACCAACTGGCGTGCATTTAGAGAACATATAAAGATAGTAAAGAATATGAAATGCCGTAATAAACAATGGAGCACACTCCATTTCATTAAAAACCTGGCAATAATGTTTAGTTTGCATTCTATTTACTCATGTCATAATTTCCCATCCTCCACAAAAGTCTCATCTCCTGAATTCCAAAAATATTGATAACATTTACCTACCTAGAGAAAATGATGTGAAAATCATACTTAAGTGACGATAAATCAATATAGAAAACTTCGGTGAATTTTTTAGGTTGCTGATTTGCAAGTCAGTTTAAATAGGTTCCTGGTTTTTGTTTTTGATAAGGACATGAGACTAGATTTCCTAAATTAATGTATAAATATTTAGGTCAGTGTCTAATTGCCCAGTTGGTTCTTGGATGCAGTTCTTGGTTGGCTTCTTTTGAATAATATTTGAATGTGTGATTCTATGGATGGAATATGGAAAAATTAAACCTGTTAGCATATCCATAACATCAAATACTTCATAATTTTTAGAATGAGAATATTAGGAAGGTAGTATTTTGGCAATTTTTAAATATGCAATAATCTGTTGTTAACTATATGCACCATACTGTACAATAGAGTTAAAAAATTTAGATGTTCTCTTGTCTTGAGAGTTTGTTCTTTTACTATGAACTTCCATTCCCCTAAAATTCTACCCTCTCTCACCATCACTCCACTCTCTAACTTCTATGAGTTAAATTGTTTTGCTTTCCATAAATGTGAGAAATTGCAATACTGTATTTGTTTTTCTGTGCCTTATTTTACTTGACATGGTGTTCTCTAGTCCAGTTCCATCCACGTTGTCATAAATAGCAAGTTTCCCTCTTTCTAAGCCTGAATATTATTCTGTTGTATTTAAGGTTTCTTAGCTATTCATGTACTGATGGACACTAAAGTTGATCCCACAATTTGACTGTTATAACTAATGCTGCAATGAATATGGTGGATAAACTGAATTCTGGTCTTTTGGGTAAATTATCCTTTTGTGTGATTGCTGGATTGTAAGATATTTCTATTTCTAGTTTTTTTAAAAGAATTTCCATAGAATTTTCCATAATGACTATACTGACACTGTTGAAGCATTCCCTTTTCTACACACCCTCAACAATTATGTCTTTATTTTTTTCAATAAAAGTCATTCTGACTGGTATGAGTTGGTATCTCGTTGTGGTTTTGTTTTCCTAATGATCAGCAATGGTGGGCGTTTTTTCATATGTTTATTGGCTGCATGTTTTCTTTTGCTTTGTCTGTTCAGGTCCCTTACTAATTTAAAAATTTTTATATGATTGTTTTCTTGCTAACGAACTGTTTGAGTTCCTAACATGGTTTGGATATTAACCTCTTTGTGGATATATAGCTTGCAAATACTTTCTTCTAATCTATAGATTTTCTTTGCACAGTGTATTGTTTCCTTTATAATGCAGTCTTTTTAGTTTGATATAACCTCACTTAGTGATTGTTTGTTTTGTTGCCGGCACTTTTGGTTTCAAATCCAAGATGTCATTTTGCTTACTGATACAGTTTTTCCCTTATGCTGCCTTCTACTGATTTTACAAGTAAAGGTCTCTTGTTTGAGTTTTGACTGCATTTTGATTTTTGTATATGATTGAAATGAGTCCCATTTAACATGCATTCTCCTCAAAACCAGTGAGGAAACTTCCTTTTCCACTGCATATTATGGGAACCTTTGTCACACAATTCATTTGTGAGCTTGTTTTGGAGCCCTGTATTCCATTCCATTGATCAGTATGTCTATTTTTTTTTTTTTTTTGGTCAGTACCACACTGTGTTAATTTCTACAACTTTTACTATACTTTGAAATCAAGTAGTATGATACCCTAGCTGTGTTATTTTTGCTCATGGTTGCTTTGACTGTTCCATTTTATGTACTATTTCATTTGAGTTTTAAAATTTACTTTTAATTTTTAAATTCTAATTTTAGTTTCTTCTAGGCTGTGTTGTTTTCCTCTTCTGTCTTTGAATACTACTATCTGGATGCCTCCATTATGTGGTAAAACAAATAATACAGAACATAATGATACCTTATAAAGGAAAGCTTTGGAAGTTACAAATTCAGGATTTTAACTTATAATGAAAACTTGGAATTGCTGTTCTAATTTTTTTCACCTAAATATTTTTCCCTGGGCTCTTTTCCCAACACCCCTGTAAATACTGCAACTGCTGTAAAATCTTAATTGAGGTGTGCAATGGGAAAAAATGTAGATGAATACACTCCTTCAAATGACTTCCAGATTGCATCAGTGTATGATTGCAAGAGTCATTCTAGAAGAGTTTGGGAGAATAAAATTTTAAAATGGCTCTATGTGAAAAACTAGTATTACATCTTTCTTGTACATGTCCTCTTGAGTTTCCAAAGTCCATATTTAGTAACTTATGGACTACAAAATACTTGCATTAAAATTAAACAATATTTTGTGACATAAACTTTGGAAAACTTGTAATTAATTCTTAATAAACTATTTGTTATAGTTAATTCACCTTATCAAATACCTATGCACCTAAGTGTCAGGGCAAGAAAAAATGTAAAAGATTTGATATCTTTCTAAAATAATTCAAAATTTGCTAAGACACAAAAAGTAAAGAATTCTTATAAAATATATGTTTAGTTAATTCTTAATAATACAGCTGTAGATATCAAGTTGTTTTTCAAGAATGATAGGCACTATAAGTGCTATTTGGATAAAATATGAAACACCTACATACTTATTTTTATTTTATGAAACAGGAATAATTTTTGACAAATTAAAACATAACCGTATCATCTATATCATATCTCTATTTTTCAAAGTTAGTATACTATATAAAACATTTTCTACATGCACATTTTGAAATTCTTCCAGTAGATCTCATTTTCAGCTTTGTTGTTTATAAAAACTCACTTTTGGCAGTATACATTTGAAGACTAAAATTAATTCATATAGAAAATCTGAAATTTTGGAATTTTTTTCCAGAAAGATGTAAAACATGTATCATTCTCTATAAAAAATAACCATTGTGATCCAGTGGTTCTGAAATGTAAATAAAGAGCTTTTGGAGGACAAACAAGGTCATTTTTCTTGTTAGATGAAGAATCACTTGAGTAAGTTTAGATTCTCCAAGAAGCCATGCTGTTAATGTATTTTATATTATTTTTGCAAACAGAAGATAAATAGATATAGTTGTTTTTGATGATGGCATTAGGCAGATTTCTAAATAACACTTATTAAAATAAAAGCTTGATCCCCTTGTTTTTGTTAACTCTGAAATAAATATACTAAATCCTAAGTAACATAAACACTGCATAGAAGATATTTATGTAGTGGGAGAATAACATTATTAATTCAGAAGTCAGGATTTATCCTTTGGTATGTTCCATGAAAAGCAAGGAATGGGAAGACCCAGTTGAAATACAAAGTGCAAATCTAATTGAACAACTCAAAATGAAAATGGAAAATGGTGGCTGAAAATTGTAATTGGTAACCTGGGCAAGAGATCAATGCTAGTGTGGATGCTGAACTTGGGATCTTGGTTACTGAATGTGATGTGACAGTAGAGCATATATACTAAGTAAGCACCTAGGGAGGTATGGAGCCGGAATGTAAATATGATGTCCAGACAAAAGACACAGACAGGGACATAATTAAAGCGGATGAGAGCCCATACATTGAAAACATAGCATCTCTTTGCAAAATCTTATTATCAAGCCACTGCCTACCGTCCCCTTATGCCAAAGAAAAGATCATCTACTAGCGGCAAATGAAACATTTAGAAGCAAAATACGTTCAAATGGTTATGAGCTAATACATTTTGTAATATTTTGCACTATATTTATATGGAATAAATGAACTGATATTTTAAAAAATAGAGAAAGCACAATTTATTTTTTAAAATAACAGAAAGAATGGATTAAACTTTGTCCATGAAAATGAGTATAATAAAACTGAAATCAAACAATTTAGTGGTAGTTTATGTACATGAAATTAGAATAGTATATGATACAAAGAGTAGTATGTTAGATGATTCATATTTTGGCTTATTTTTCATCTTTGTTGATTCTGCAGATTTTGTCTTGAGGAGCTGTCAATTCAACTCTTGCATTAAGAGTCATGTATTTTTTATGATATTGTTTTGTATGGCGATATGTTGTGTATCGGTCCTTTCAAGTAATCAAACTACTTTCAATAGCTCCATAAACAAAAAAGCAGACACAATTTACTTCCACTGTAAGCTGTTCTCTCTGATACATAGACCTTCTTTGTAATCATTTCAACAGTATAATGCATTCTCATTTTGATAAAAAGAAAGTACAAATTATACTTCTGTTTAAACTTGGTAAGTAAAGGGGAAAATGTTCATGTAACAGTATTCTAGATTATCACAACAAGCTGTGTTTTATGCCAAAATCATACTATTCTTACACTGTATTTTAAGCTTTCAGAATAATTTCTCAGTATATAATACATTTGAAAATAGATTCATCAGCTATATCTTTAGGGCTGCAAAATTTAGTGAGTTTTCAACTGAGCCCTGAGGTACTAAAGAACTGGTCATGAATTGGGCCTATTAACAATGACTTAAAAAAGTGGTAAACTCTTCATGTAGCTGTTGGCATGAAAGATATGGTGGGAAGATGGACAAGATTTATTATTCGAGATTTATAGGTTAATATCATAATTATGGAGGTGCATTTTCATAAGAAGAAATGGTGCTGAAGTCTGTCCAGTTAAAATGGAGGTAGGGTGTCGGGGATTTTAAGATTGTAAATGGACAATTCTGTTTGAATAATTTGATATTGTCAGAGTGCAACAATGAATTATCTCTTAAAGAATAGTATGAAATAGTCACTATTGTAGGAAAATAAAGATTTTACTATTAAGTGTTTTTGACAAAGCCTAGATGAGTTCTTTAAATTCATAATGGTCCTTGAAATCTAACCTTAATTCAAGATATAATGATCTACATGGTGACATAAGTTAATTTTATTCATGTCACAATTGCTATTGATGGGAAAATAAGGCAATACTGACAGTAACCACAGCCACAGGCTATTAATTTTAATGGAAATACTGGCCTGTGTTACCATGACCCAGGGCAGAATTTCACAGTGGGCTTGAAATATACATATATCAGCATTTATATTCTTTCTAAATATATGCACATTTATTATAATACACTTTAAATGTGTAGTTGTAAAGTGTTTGTGTTTATTTTTTGAGATTGTGTTAAAGAAATTTGGCAATCTCACAGAGCCTAATATATGCTAAGAACAAAGTGGAACTTACATAAAAGTCCATAGTGCTCAGATGTTTCCAGAAATTCTTAATTTCCAGAGACAGAGACAATTTGTAAAATGTAAAAGTATTCATTAGCATTGCATATTTTTCTGATAACACATTTTGTCTTTTATTGCTTTCCATTTTATAAAGCATTTACATTCTTCCATTTGTTATTGTTTGTGGTCAGTTTGTTGATATTTTCATGATTAATTTGTAAAGAATTGAGTCTGTATCCTTAGAAAACATGTAGTATGAAAAACAGTTTTAAAAATTACACGCTTGATCCCAATCAATCACCATCACTAAATCGAAAGCTTTAAGTGTTGTCTTTTTTCTTCTTACATGTAATGACTCTTTAGATAATTTTAATAGAGAGGTTCAGAACATATTTTTTTTCTTTTTTCCATTTTGGTGGTTCATTGAATTGTAAAAACTTTAGTGGCAGAAATCTCTACAATTGTCTGGGACCTTTTGCCACAATGCATTAAATTACCTGATAAAATCATTATTATTCTGAGACATGTTTAATCTGATGATTAGACTATTGCAGTTTTTAATTTTTTTTATTTCTGTGAATGCCACCACGTATCATGAAATAATATGTAAACTTTTAAGAAAACTCTTATTTTTCTTCTCAGCAGAATCAAAACATCCTAGGAAATGCAAGTATATTTATTTCTACTTAGTAAAGAAAAACATACATGTTTGTATCTGCAAAAACGCTTCAGTGTAAGATTAAATATTCTGTGATTTAGAATAATTTATGGTATTATTATTTGTCTTAATTACTTTTCTGTCATTCCTGAGACAAAATACCCAATATTCACAAGTTAAGGGAGGAAAGGTTTATGTAACTTACAGTTTGGGGAGGTTTCAGTCTATAATTGGCTGCTCCAAGGCAGGGTGGCTTGACAGAGAAGTACAGTTCATGGTAGACAGAGGTAGCAAAACCATCAAGGAGGGAAAAGACAAGGCTCTTTCTGTCCCTTAAATTGTATCCAGACTACTGGGATTTAGGTTGTGCCAAACCAATCAGTGAACTGATTTACTAATCACCCACCCTTAATCTTAGCACTTTTAATCATAGCATTGCACCACAAATCAGTCACACACTCTAGATTCTGCCACCTTTGAAAAAGCTCTACCTGTGACTGCATGAGGCTTTGGGGGCATCTAGACACAAGTCATGACATTGTTAAATCAGAATTTGGTTGGTTTGGTTTTGCAAAACACGAGAAATGTTTTCTGGAAACCTTCAGTTTGTTTATTACCATTTCTCCAAAAGGCAGGCAGGCTTCTAAGAGAACTCATAGAATAGTATTTGACTTGGTGAGTGTGCATGTCCTGCAGGTGTGTTATCAATTTTTTCTTGTGTTCCAGAATAAATAAATTGATGTATATAAGCACACTTTAATTCATAAGGACTGCAGTATTGACCTCATACATTGACCAGCAAATTTTTCTTACAAAACTACTGTTAGCAGTACAACATATTACTTCAAAACTTCATAGCTTAAAATAGCTCTTTTTACTTCACGGTTCCTGTATGTAAGTGATCTGGGAATAACTTTCCTGTATCCTTTGCTATGTTACCATGTCCAGGCTTCAGTAGGGTGATGGCAGGGGCTGCACTCACCTTTGTGCTCCAAAAGGTAGGTTCCTTTTCCAGACTTTTAGCAGGCTTGACACCGTCAAAGGTGCTGGAAGGGGACCTGGGATCCTTTTGGTCATTGGCTAGAGGCATCATCAGACCCTTGCCCAAGGAAGCTCACTAAATGGCAGCCAGCATCCTCAGGTTGAGGAGTAAGAAGATCTACATAGAGTGTTACGAGCCAGCAATGTGGCAGTTACAGTCATTTAGAATCTCAGCTTGAAAGAGACATTCCATCACTTTTGCCATATTCACTTCATTAAATGAGAGTCACTAGGTGTAGGTCAGACTTTGATGATACATAAGGATACGAATATTGGAAGGAAGGGGCATTGGCAGTTTTTTTTTGGGGGGGGGTCTCACTCTATACCCTTGAATTCAAGGCAATCCTCCTGCTTCAGCCTCCTAAGTACTGGGATTACAGGCATGTTCCACCATACACAGCATTTTTAGAGGGTGTTTAGTACAGAAAGTCCTGCAGAAAATAAAATTATCAATTTACTTGATGAGAACAGAATTGATACAAAGAGTATTAGATAGTTCGTATACTTAATGTACTCAGAAATATGTGTGTGCGTGTGTGTGTGTGTGTGTGTGTACCAGATGTTCGCATCAATATTTGTTTCAGTTTAATCCCTGGCTGGTAAAGCTTGCCTGCTTAATTCTGCTTTTGCCAATCTGCATTTTGGGCAAAGGCCTCCCTCATTCTCATATACACTCTTTAGAGATAGTATTTCTTCTAAAATGCTATCTTGTTTATTTGCTAGTATGCTCTCTGAGAGAAGTAATACTTCTCTGAACTGATTTCTTCTGTGTTATCTTTAAAATTGAATGGATAGAGGATTACCTTATATACTAGTTCTTCTATAGCACATGATTATTCTCACCCACTCACTGTCTAAACATTTGATGACTCCATTAGACAAAATATAAATAAAGCTATTGTCCCATAAGTGTCATTTATTTCATTAAAATTCTATTTATTGAAAAATGGATCTTTCATTGAAGTTCGCTTATCATTTGTCAAGTTTATTCCTAGACTTGCATTTCTGTTTAACACTGTATAAATATGTTAAATAAGGCCCTAGAGATTTAGAACTATTCACTCACAATTACATCCCTAGACAAATAAATCCTTTATTAAAATCATCAAATTAGACATCCTATAGAAAGTAGAAAAAAGTAGAAATTACTAACCCTTTTTTTAAAAATGATGATTTTTTTCCCTTCAAATTTAGAAGAAAATCACTAGACTCTGACAAGAACTGTCCTGCCAATCACCACCTTTGTTTTTTCCCCAGAAGTAAAATATGAATTTGTTCTGAAAATTCAATTTATTCACAGGATTTTGCCTTTCTTTTGCAGTTCCAAGAGGGTACAAAGATTTGATTTGAAAGATCCCTGTTTCCCTTTTGCAGCATCTTATTTTATCAAGTGAAGAATCATTTTTTCATCTATGCTCTGTTTTAATTAAACATAATAAATTGTCTGTTCATCACCAAGGTTAAAGTGTAATTCCAAATGATTATTTTATTCTATTCCTGCTTCTTAGATTCCTTTTCCCCAGAAAAGCATAGGAGATTGGAGAAAGTATCAAGAAATCTTATTGCGTTTTACTTTGCTGAAATTGGAAGGTCTCACCTTCCAATCAAGACAAGGTAACCTAAGTGCAAAGCACCCCATTTCCACGTGCTGGTACATTAACCACTTTGATGGCTTCTCACTTCTTACTAATGAATGGTTAATTGGAACACAGACACACACACACAGACACACACACACACACACACACACACACACACCACATGCACACACGCACAAAAAGTACCAAGACAGTATTATATTTTTTCTTCATACTGTGCTGTTTCCTTTTTTTTTTTTTTTGGTAAACTATTAAAAGATAACAAAATTTGTTTCAAACACAATTAAATAGAGGAGTAATTTGGTAGTAGCAACAAATACACATTAACATATAAGATCCTAAGTAACAGGTAATGGTTAAGCAGACTTCATAAACTTTACAATTATAAATTTACCATTAAAACATGATGGACCAATAGACCAGAATCTAGATTATGTCCATATGCTCAGTCCAGTAAGTTTCATGAATTTGAACCTGCTTCTGTGGAGAACTCTATTAAGAAAATCACTAACCATTAATTTGCTATCCAATACTTGAATAAGACTTCTCAGAAGCCCTCTTGCTAAACAGAAAACATTTATCATGAAAATACTGTCCATATAATCAGTGAAAGAGCATGTCTATATAGTAGAGTGTACAAATCTTCTACTAGTTATTAATAAGTATCTGATATTGCTGATACATTGAAATTTATTTAACTGAGGCCAAATATTTTACTCTTCAAAATTTGTGCTGCAAAAAATACAAAGTTGGAGAAAAGTTCAAAAACAGTAGAAAAGCTATCATATATATTTCACTAAGATTCATCTGTTATTAGTATTTTGCCAGTACATGCTTTACCTTTAATATTTTCCAAAGCATTTTCAAGTAAGATATATACCTAATTACTTTTTTCCTATAAATCTTACCCATACATATTTCAGCAAGCATTTGATAATAATAAGATGTTCTGAATTAAAATGTAGTCCATTTATCAGTTGGTATGTATTTTGATGATACAATACTTTTATGTAATCTGACATTCAAATTCTGATTTTGTCACTTGACCAATAACATTTTTTTAGCATGTTTCCCTTCATTACTGAATCTGAATTAAGATCATGTATTATATTTAGTTGTTATTTGTCTGTAGTCATTTTAATCATGAGCATTTCCTTAGTCTTACAATTCGTAAAACACACCTTTTTGTAGAATATTGCCCATTCTAGAAATAGAATGTTTTTTGTTCTGAATTTCATAATTCAGTTTAGTATACTACCCAAGTGAGGTTTTGTCTTCTGAAGGAGCAACATACTGAGGCAGTTGATGTTCCTTTCCCTTATTTTGTGATATTAATTTTGATATTTCATTACATATATTTTTATGAGCACTTTCAAGTATATTCAAGGTACTAGAAATACACAGGTTATATGGTATGTTACCTGACTTAAAGGAGATGATAGCCAGATTTTGACAATATCTCTAGGACAATGAACCATTTCACTTGTCAGTGTAGTGAAAGCAACTTGGGAGAAACAACAGTTGAAATTCTATGACAAGTGGTTGCAGCAACATTTATGTCCTAAGTATGTGAGTTGCAAACCCTGTCTATAAAAATTTAGGCAAATGATTCATGACTACTACATTTTATCACTGGGCTTTCTTAACACTAAACACAGTATTGCCTATTCTCTGTTGCATAGATGTAGCAGACTGATGATGGTGAAAAAAAATTGTTTTTAATGCTTGAGAGTAATCATGGTCTTAAAATCACTGAATATCTATGAATTTATAAAACTGTGAGGTCCAAATTTTCACACCAATTCAAGAAGATTATTTTATATTGAATAAAATACCTTTAGCACCCAATAAAGCCGGATCAGCTTCCCTTTGGAAGTGAATTCCTCTTTGAATACGCAATTCATACAAAAGACTTCTTTAAGGTACTAACAAAAATAGCACTTGTAGGAGGAACAGTGATATTATAAACTAATCTGGCCACACTGGAAGAATATTTTTGCCTAGGGCTACAGTTATGATTAACTATCTCTATCTTTAGATCCCCAGATGCCTTCTTTACCCCTTCTTCAGTTCCACTTTCATTGCCCATCCTTCTGTTTAATTTTCCATTTAGAAAGAAAAGCTGTGATCATGTCAGTTTGCTTGGAGAAGATCCTTGCTAGGTCTGTAATTTCTGAAGTTTAGTTCCACCTACTTCGAATTTTCAAGCTTCAAATGTCTCTTTGCAAAATCGTGCTCACCTGAATTCACCTGCAAATTTCCTTATAAAAAATGATAATTTCATGTTCACTGTCTTTGTTTTAAAAAGTAGTAAGCACCCTTAACTTGTATAGTATAGTACTGGATGACCTTCCAATTCTCAGGACGTATTTTAAGCTAGCCCATATTCTCTTACACGCTTTCTTCTTGAAAAAGAACTTTAAATAATCTGAAAACAGTGCTTGATGTTATTTTTTTTACTTCATTTTTAGCCACAATCAAGAACTTTAAGAGTGGGAATGTAGCTTAGTAGTAAAGTGTGTCAGATTATACAGCCTTGCAATGAAGCATTATCTTATCCATTCTGATTTCAAATGAATTGTGTCATATTAGTCTGTTAGGTAATCCATCACCTACTTCTTTTACTAGTATATTTAGAATTTGTAGACATAATGTTCTAGTACGTGTGCTTTACCACACACAGTCTACATTGTTCTACAGAACAGCACCAGGGGATTATGAAGAAAGCATATGAAGTGTACCTAGGGCCTCATCCTCTCTGACTTTGACTCAGCTCTTAGACTTCAGGTTTCCCAGGTATATCCTTGAATTAAAAAAAAGATCTGTTGCAACTTTCTCAATTTTTACTTTTTGAATTGTATTTATATACAACCTTGAAAATATTAGCAATTCAAAAGTCTGGAAATCATAACACTGTTATTATCTATCTGTATTTCATTAGAAGTGATGTTTATTCTGTATTCTCTTATAAATGGGATTTTGCTGAACATCAATCTCTCTTAAAATATTTCTCATGTTCAGTGCAGACATTATGTCTCTGTTTCTTTGCTTTAGCAGTGGCAGAATGTTCTTACTCTAAATATAAAATTATAAAAAAGCAAGAAACAATATTTTCTTTAATTAGCTTCTTCCTTTGGGGGTTTTAGAAGAGAGGTTATGACTTGACAAAAATCCTTCCCATCTGTTCCTGTTTGTTTGCTTTTATTTTGACTTCCTTTCGTTGTCTTATCAAATATCACATGAATCATTAACATTTATTTTCAACACTTGTTTTGATTTCCTTTATTTCAAATAACTAAGACATTATGTTGAGAGAGGTTCAGAGCTACCATATTTTATAATTACCTCATACACTTTAAGTAAATGTTAAACTTTGTAGATACATGATCTAATGTATTTATCCTCTCCTGTGTTAATATTTTCCTCAGCTCTAGAGTAGTGAGGCCTGTGCACATGCAATTGTTTTGTGAAAATAGCAACCTTTATTAGATAGCAGATGTCTAGATACAAGTTTTGAACAAATAGATGCGATTTTTAATAAAGTTACTTTCTAACAGGAAATGTAATTTATTAAGCCCTTTTGCAAAAGACATATGAGAAATCCTTGAAGATATTTGTGAAGCACTTCCATTCAAATATAAATGTGGTTTGTTTGTTTGAATATTTTGTGATATTTTTCACTAGCATTGTTAGTAATATGACAGTTTTCATAAAATGATTAATTAGATTTTAGTGCCACTCAACTAAGCAATTTGAAATTGTTCTGATTTATGTTTTCTTCTTCTATTAAATATTGTTATATACTATGATTGGTATGTACAATGAATGGAGAAATTATGTAATATTCTAGTTTTTGTGTGTGGAGAAAAGTTAAATACCATTCTTGTATGGATTCAGCATTAGTAGTAACCACATATAATAAAATCTGTGAAAACAATTAAACCAAAGCATTAAACTTACTACATTAGCACAAAACAAAATAAACTTGAAATTTTTTGGTGGAGGTTGCATTTTGCTCCTTAGCAATAAATAACATATAAAATATATATACTCACTAGAACTGATTTAATATTAAAATTCTAGATCCAATTTTAAAAAGAATTTTCAAGTTTTCCACCTCACCTGTAGATCAAAATCTGTAGGATGATAATAAACAGCATACAAAGATTCATGCCTATGTGCTCTAGATACTTTCTTATTCACTGAATTGTAGCTGCAAACATCAATTCACAATGAACTTTGAAACTATTAGGAATTTGTAATTTAAATAGTTTCACTTAACCTCTACTCCCAAATGCTTTTAATTAGAAAAGATTTCTTAATTAAATACTCCCATGCACTAAGTTTAGTGTGATGAATTTGCTGTCACATCATCCTCCTATACAAAAGCAAATAGTCACTGTGTCAAAGCAAGGTATATTTTCTGACCCTAAGAATTCTGATTCTGATTTCAAGTTGCTCGTTTGAAGCTGAACAAATTCAAAGTTACAGCCAGAAGCAGATCCACTGCCAAGTATAATTATGTGTTTTTTTTAAACTAAGTTTATTGGTATAATTTAGATATACATAATGATCATATTTATCATAAGGAATCTATACGTGTATATGATATAACTTTATTTCTCTTTCTTTTCCCAAATCCATTCCCTCCCGTTAGCCCTTCCTCTCATCCTAATTTATGAAGTTTTGTTTCCATTTTATCCTTCTTTTACCATTTTTTAATTTTCTTATCTTTCCCTTTTCCCCTTCCCTTGTGACTCTTTCCTTTTGAACAGTTTCTTCCTATTTCACAGTATTTATTCTACATTTTGGTCCTTATTTGCTCTTTCAGTTTCTCACACCAGGGAGGCAATGCAATGTTTATTTCACTTAAGAGTATGGTCTCAAAGTGCTTTCATTTACCTAGAAATGTCTCAAGTTTAGCCTTCTTTATGCCTAAGTAAAATTGTAGTACTCCATTGTGTAAAAGAACATAATTATACAAAAAAAGTTTCAGCATCACTGGTCATTTGAGAGATGCAAATTAAAAGAGCAATGAGATTCCATCTCACTCTAGAAAGAATGGCTATCAAGAAATCAATCAATCACAAATGCTGGAGGGGCTGTGGGGAAAAATGAACACTTTTCCATTGTTGGTGGTAGTGTAGACTGGTGCAACCATTGTGGAAATCAGTGTGAGGTCCCATTTGACCCAGCTGTATCTCTTCTGGGTATCTCCCTGGAAGAATTAAAAACATCATGCCACAGTTATATGTACATGTTCATGTTTATAGCAGCACAGTTTTTAATAGCTAAATCTTGGAAACAACCCAAATGACCATAAAGTGGGGAATGGATAAAAAAGGTGTTTTTTTTCTTCTTTTTTTTTTGTTGTTTTTTTTTAATATAATTGAGTACACTGTGTTTTTTGCAGTTGCTCAGTAGAGGAAAAGTGCTGCAACTGAACGGATCCAAAATTTGTATTCACACAATATCAAATCACTGTACTTCTATTTGGTAACTCTGGGAAAATGTTCAAAAAATACTAACCTCTTTAAGCATCAGTACACTTACTTGCAAAAGACCCTAAGAATATCTATTTGTTTGCTGGTAAATTTAGGCTTAAAATCTATAAAATACCTTGAACATATTGGATGCTCAGAAAATACTAGAGGCACTGATAGTAATCATTGTTTTCCTTTATGCAAATTTTCTTATCTTAAAGCTCTTTTCTATTTGGATGTCAAGCAATAATTGCTTGATAAAAATTACTCAGTATCAAGAACAAATAGGAAAATTATTTTCAGAACCACATATTGACAATGTAGGAAATGGTAGGGAGAGCAGATACAAGATTTTCTGGTAATGTAGGATGTCCAAAGGATAGCTCTTTAAACATGATTATAAATAATCTCTCTATGTTTCCAACTGCGAACTGCCCACCTCTGAGGAATAAGACCTCAGCTATGGAAACACTCCAAGGATTTCAGCAATCTCTTCTGCAGCTTGTTTGTTTAAGACTTTCATTGAGATTCCAAAGCTTTCTCTGTGGTTCTATGGTCTTCTTGCTCTTGTAATAGGAAAGGATAGAGTATTGACATTTCTGGTATACATAGCATAAAAACATGGCACATTTTGAATTATAAGCCAAAATGGTAAATACTCCATGGCACTGTTGCCATTCAATTTTCATTCAGTTAGTTTGTTATCAGAAACTTCAATTAAGATTATAACCCTGTCATTCAGAGTCCTGTTATTAGCTCACTGGGTATGTCCAAATTTGGTTATCTAGCTACAAAGCCAATATACATTCTCTGAAATAATATAAAATTAATGGAAACGTTTATTTCTACACACTTTTAATTATTCTATAAGACTTTTCTTATTTCTAGAAGATTTTTAAAGTATTTTTCAATAAATGAGATTATAAGATAGAATTGTTTTTAAAGCTAGGTTGTGTAAATGAAAAGAGAAAAAATTCACTCATATGGAGTCTTTCTATCCATGATCTACTTCTGCCTTTAGTTCATTCTAAGGTAGAGCATCTCCAAAATTTAGTATTTAATTATGGAAATATCTTAACTTAGCAGGTGCGAATTCACTTCATAGTTGACATCTTTAACGTTTGATGCATTTGTCCATCTGTTAGGAACATTAATCAAAAATTTAATAGAAGACAAATTGATCAATAGTAAGATTATACTATGTCAGGTATTGAGCCCATAACTCTAATGTATATAATTTTTATACAGCAAATATATTTTATAAAGTATTCATGGTAAAAAAATTTACAGAATATTTGTTATGAATATGTTTTAAAAATCAGTGGAGTTTAATTTAAAAATTTAGGCAAACTTTGTAGTTAATATAGGCACATTCATTGTTCAAAAATTTAACAGTTGAATCCTCATTAAGACTTTTACAGAATGTAGCATGCTGAAGCATTTTCATTCTAATACTGGTAGGAAAATATATATGGCTGCTACTTTCACAGGTCTTGCCATTTTTTGGCTCACTATAGATAATTGGAAACTAAGACAAATGCTCTACCACTGAGTGAATTCTTACAGTGCATGTATTTGACAATAAATAGGGTCACTTTATGTAGAGCGACTGAGAAGGAGAAGAGTAAGTTCAGAGAGAATGAGAGCTTATTTTCTAGATATTTAATATCTGGAGAGGCAAAATATTAAATAGATCTAAATATCTATCTAGATAGTTTCTAAACAGGCTAAATATTTCCATACAGTATGGAACTTGGGGGTATATAGAATGGAGAGGAAGGCCATGGTCAAAGACCCAAGAAACAGTGGTAATAAATGAAGATTGCAGAGAAAAATTAGTATCAAGCTATGTTGCAATAATGCAAATATGGATCTTTTCAACAATTATTAATACTTAATCTATATTCAATTAAGTATTAATGATATATAATTAATATCTTTATGTTATGCATATATGCTTTGCTCTGGAGTTTTTACACCTATGTTCTGTAGATAGCACAGACCACTAGGAAATTATTTTCAGTACTTTTTTTCTTCAGTATACAGAAATTTAAAAAACGCAAACCACACTGAAATGTTACTTCGAGCAAATTATTACTTTTCAGGTTATGTGAAAGATCTCACTTCATGGAATTTGAATTTTAGGGAAACTGAAAATATCTGTCTTCCTTATACCAAACCATAGGAATATTGTATGGTTTGTTTTAGAAAGCTGGAATGGGAATGATATTATAAAAACAATTGAAGCTATGTAATAACAAGACAATTGAAAAAAACAGCTAAGTGAGGATGAATAAACTAAGAAACCAAGATTTAGATTCAGTAAAATATCATCACTGTGCTTCTTATTTCTACAATCTATATTACTAATTTCTTCTTTAAAGGTTTTTTTGTTTGTTTTATGCAGTAGAATTCATTAGAATCAAAATTATTTTTTTAATGTCCAGTTTTTAGCCAGGTGATAAGAAGGGTATGAAAGACTGAAGTTTTTGGTTTATTTTTATAAGTATTGTCTTAGCTACTTTTTACTCGTTGCTGAGACAGAATACCTGATGTCCAAAATTAGGAAAGGAAAGGTTTATTTCTTACAGTTTCTTGGAAGTTTCAGTCCATACTCAGTTGGCTCCAAGGTAGCATGGCGTGGTGGGGCTGCTGTTCATGGCTGCCACAAACAGCAACCGCAAGGCATCCTGGCGAGAGAGAGAGTGTGCTCCAGAGAGGGCGGAAACAAGGAGGGGGAAGACCCGCCTCCTTTACACTGTATGTCGGCTCCACCGCTAGGCGGGTGCAGCACTCATACTGCCAATCCCAGCCCCAGACAATAAGCCAATAACAAGTGCCAGACTCAGCCCCATCCAAAGTATATGAGGACTTGGCGGGACATAGTATATCACCCAATACAAGTATCAAGTGTATTAAGATTATCTGTAAAGTGAGTATTTGAAGCCCCTGCTAAAAAAAATTATACATAATTATATATTAGTACCTTTGTATAATGCAAACAAGAAAAAGTTTTGTCCTACAAGTGCTTACGGTCAAACTAAGCAAAAATTATCAGTTCATATTTCAAGCAAAAACAAGTAATATTTCACAATATGTTGATATGACACTGTCATATCCCATGCTTCAAAATTTCATCAAAACTATTTTGCTGCAACATTAAATTTTGTGTAATTCTTGATTTAAGAAACTTCTACTTTAATTCTACAATGACTACTGGTAAGCTACAGTGATAGTTATTGTCAAGGAGAGACTGTATTTGGGAATCAAAGTAGGTAAAATATTTTTGGAGCATATACCTAAAGAGATTATTCAGCACAGTTTGTATATCTCTTGAGATGATTTTTCTAATTAGAGTTTGGTTGGATTCCTTATTTAGATTGATTGGTAAATCCTAGATCATATCTTATATCCAAAACATATGTTATTTTGAGGGAACATATCTACACGATACTGAACGTAATGTTCCACAACTATGAATGAGATTTAGCACAGAAAAAGAATAAAATAGGAATACAGAATTTGAGTACATCATTTTCTGTGAAGCAAAAAATGATTTGCCATAAGTGGCCACAAATTCCTAATTACTATGTCTGCTATAGATTATATAAAAGTGCTTAATTAGTTGGTTTAATATTGAAGGTGAGATATGAAAATAGTATCTTTTCTATATTTTTGAATCTGCTGTAGGTTATTTCTGTTTTGTTCCATAAGATGTGATCATAAAATATGATGAATATTAAAAAGTTTTTTAATTGTTACAATAAAAGATACATTGTCATTAGTTGTCCTCAAAACACTGCCCTTCTCTCACTTCAAACACACTTCTCCAAATGTTCTCGTCACTTTCTGAAACAATTCTGGAAGTCCTCTGAAGTGAGTGTTTTCAGTTGTTCCAGCTACCTCAGTTTCCCGAATCATTTGAAAACATTTACTTTTCAATGCCTTCTTGATTTGGGGGAAGACCAAGAAGTCACATGATGCCAGATACAGTAAGGTTTATGAAGACACACTTCTGTGCTTTTGGTAAGGCTTTTTTTTTTTTTTTTTTGGCAGGAGGGAGGCACTCGGCCCACAGTTCACTATGTTTTCTATCACATTTATACAGACACTTGTGAAAGACTTTCAGAATAGTTTCAGAAAGTGACAAGAACATCAGGGCAAGAGTGTTGGAAACAAGCAGGAGTACTTTGAGGGGTAGTCAGAACAATGTCGTTTTTACTATAATAAATATTTTTAATTTAAACATTTGTCATATATCTTGGATATCCTTTGTAGCCACGTTTTTGAGACTCAGACATTTTGCAGACGTCCACATGACAATATGCTTGTTTCAATGTTTGTAAAACTTCCCTTTTATTATCAATATATTCCCTATACTAGCTGTGAAAATTTGAAAATCAGGCACATTTTATGCAAATATATCCAAACATCATGCCACGCCACAAACTAGAAAGTTTAGACGGTGTTATATTTGAGGGATAAGTATATGTTTTATTTATTTTTTGTACTGGATTTTTAATTTCCCATTTCTTGTGCTTCTTTCAGTGTGTGTATTCATTGTGTCAAAAATTTGATGTCTTTTTTGTTTTTTGCATAACAGTGGTTTTTTTCACTGGCAAAAATTAGAGCATATGTTTAATTTTTGAGTTAATCTCACTTCATGAGACAAAGCTATATATATAGTTCACTGATAGTGATGAAGTAGCTGGTGGCTTTCATATAAATAACAACAAATGTGCACAATAGTTATATTACGTGGCATATTAAACAACACTGCTAAAGTTAAGACAGGGGCTCAGTCTTTCATGATGGAGATACACCTGAGTGCATTCAGAGAAAATTTGATTTTGCAAGCGTGGAGGAAGTAATTGTCATTCAACAGAAATAAACTGGCTTTGCATATCAGTAAAACACACACGCACCTACTCTTATCTATTTTCTGAGTGCTTGGGAACTGATATCAAAATAGCAAATATTTATTTATGAGAACTAAAAGGGCCGTATTCTTCTCTATCGTACAAACCCAATGCAATTATGAAATTAATATTAATATTATTCCTTAAGTAAGTGAAAATAAAAACTGCAAACTTTGTAGCAGGCTACATACTTTTTGCGTTCGCATTTTCCTCCAAAATGCTATGTCATTAACTCTTTTTTTATTATTCATTTTTAGATGGAAGACTGTATTTGAAAACTACTGTCATGTACTGAATCTTTGCTGTTGAGGAAATCCCTTGTCATAGTAAAGAACTTGCAGTCAAGCATTCACCATTGGAAAGTTCGGAGAAAAAATAAAGTCCTTTCAAGGGAACTTCCTCAATTTTGTGTATTAAATTTCTTTAACACCTAAGTATTCTACAAAAAAAAAGTTCCTCCATTGATTTACACCTATGGTTCATCCCAGAGACCTGAGAATGTTTGTAAATGTACAAGTATCAAAACTTCTTACAGTTAATAACTGCAACTTTTCTGCTGGACACTTATATACAGATTTAAAGGCAGGTCTGAAAATGGACCTGGATCTTTTTTTTTAATGGAATGAACCAATTTCCTCTTCTGAAAATTCTGTATCTGAGCACATCAACAGACTCTTGTAACCATGGTTATCCAGACTTACAGAAACATGTCCCACTGAAACCAGCAAAAATGCATGGAAATGAACTTCTAAGGGGCATAGAGGATTGTGAAAAAAATAAATAAAGAGTAGCATTCTGTTACATTCAATTTTAAACTCTAATTGTGGGTTTTTCTCCTGAAATTTTTTTCACATGCTTTCCAAAAGACCAACAAGTGGATGTTGACATCAACACAATGAAATAACATTTTGCATATCTGAAAAGAAGCATTGAATATAAGCCAAAAGGTTTCACTGAAGGTCTCTTTTTCTTAAAAATAAAATATATAAATATATATATATAAATGTAACATTTTCATTCCAAACTGGTAGTGGTATATAGAATTTAAAATAATAATGTTGCTTCTTATTCAAACAGTTGGTCACATGTACAGTATATAAACATAAAACACAAGGAAGGTATTATGTATGCAGTAGTATACTAGAATTTAGGAAAATGAAAATTTTAGAAAATACGTTTTGTCACCCTGTTGGTCAGAAAGATGTCTTTCTGGTTTTAACGCATGCAGGCATGTAAATATTTGTCTGAAGTCACAGTATTAATGAATGAGACTTAAGTATCTGGTGACATCAGAACTCTGTCTCAGCCACTTTTATTTGTATATTGAACCCTAGTTAGTGCCCCAAACTGCACTACTGAGAATGGATTGTGGCTGAACAGTAAATCAAAACACCAGAAATATTTTTATATGTTATGTCATATTATGTTAATGTTGCTAAACAACAAAACCTAACAGATCCTTGATGTATCAGTCCAATACCATGTAGCCCTGAGTGATAAAGTTAAAATGTGTTGTGCTTCCCACCCTGGTCAGAGGGAAGGGTGGCTATGTGTTATTTTCACTGTCTTTTTGAAAGTTACAGTATGTGTTTTCACTTTTGTACAGATAACTGGAAGTAAAGCTGCAAACAGTGCTTATCACATGGTGAAGTTACCTTCTCTTTGTTTTTATATATGTGGAATTACACCTTTAAAGACTGATATATCACTACAGCCACTGTACAATTTATTATTTTCTGTCATCTTAAAATTTTATAATTAAAGCATTATTTATTACCATAACAGCAAAATCTTAAGTGTCTAAGAAATTAGTTTAAAATGTTTAAGGTAGTTTTGATTGGGTAATAATTATTTGGTTTTAAAAAGTTAACATTAGATACTCTGGCACTAAGCTTCTATATTTTTAGGTCTTCCTCATACTGCTGGAACATAATTCTTTTATGTAACTCGCTATTAACTGGCTAAACTCATTTTAATACAATGGAAAGGTTGTATTTACAGCTCCTATTTTAGCTTGCTTTAAAAGGGAGCGATATTTTTTATTTAAGATATTGTTAGAAAATGCTTTGTAGAAATTTGGTTTTCTAAGCATAGTTCTTCCATAACCACCTTTTGTTCTTTGAGTACAAGAGATCCTACTCCTACTTATATTGTATTTTTTGTTGGTGTTTTTTCCTATATACGGTCTTTAAAGGATTACAACACTTAAAATTGGATTGACTTTTGGCAAGCTTTTGAATTATACATCTTTGGAAAGATTTTTTAAAAAGCCTACAACTTACATATGTGGTAGAATCAGCCATTGCTCTGCTCCTGGCATAGAGTCATCTGTTAAGTGGGGTTAAATAGTTTTAAAATACTTACTTCAAGACCTTTGAGAATGCTTTAGTGTTTGGTTTGATATAAAAGGAAATTTTAGCAAGGATTAAAGAAAAGGCTATCAGTTATATGTTAAGAAAGACTCTTACTAACATGTTTGTAAATACTACAATTCATGAAATGTTATTGTAAGTCTGTAACTTAATTTTTTCCTTTTTTTTTAGTTAAACAGGTTGGTTAGAAATTTGTGTTTTGGCATAAATAAGTAAAATTGTGCCCATTTTATGGTTTTCATGCTTTTGTAAACCTACAAATATTAATGTCTAGTTGTCTTATATTATAACCACATTTGCGCTCTATGCAAGCCCCTGGAACAGAACATACTCATCTTCATGTAGGACCTATGAAAATTGTCTATTTTTATCTATATATTTAAAGTTTTCTAAAAATGATAAAAGGTTATTACGAATTTTGTTGTACAAAACCTGTACAAAAATCTGTTTTTACATCATAATGCAAGAATTGGAAATTTTTCTATGGTAGCCTAGTTATTTGAGCCTGGTTTCATGTGAGAACCACGTTTACTGGTATTGTATTTAATTTTCCTTTTCTTTTCAACAATCTCCTAATAAAAATGTCTGAAATCTGCCTGCGACTTTATTTATAGTTCATCTTTATTAAATTTTGTGAAACGCATAGCATTGAAGGAATATTTACTTTCTAATGGGAGGCATCTAAAAACAACATAAGTCAGCTCTTTGCAATGCAAAAGGAACAATGTTCAATGATTTTATTTAACATGCAACTGCTTCTATCTCTAATATGAATTACTGTGGTGAGAAAACATCATAAAAGCACACTCTGTAGTTATTGTTTAACAAGCAGATTTCCATATTTTGTTTCTTGCCAGCTAAGCAAACTGCCCACATATACATGATTTATTTATGTACATTTCTCAGTTTATGAAGCTGTTATTTGTACCTTTTTCCTTTATATTCTTATATTCCCATGATTCTTATTTCACAAAGCTTTGTGCTGAATAATGTAAAGTAGACATGTTGATGGAACAAAATATATTACTCCCGTATCTATAAGAGTAGATTTGTAACTCTAATTCAGTGTTTTGCTTTCATTTCTATCATTGGAAAAATGCCCTTAATAACTTTGAAATTACAATATCCTTTAATAATATATAAACATTTTAATCAATCTAAAGTGCAGCATTTGAAGAAATACTGAGTTGCTATCTTTGTGAATACTCTAAACATTCTCAAGAGAACGGAAAATGGATTTTTCTGTTGAATTATTTCAATGAATTCTTGAATATATTTAACAAATCCTGATTCTTATCTAATAAATCCTAAAATGCTTATGTGACCATTACAAACACATTTTTGTCTTCTGTCATTATGTGTTTATGTCAGTAAACTTGTATTAGAACACCATGAAACCTATATATGTTAGTGGAATTAGGTGATCATTTAGTTTTTTTACCCACTGTGTTTTCATTGGAATCAGAAAATTTACAGTATGCACAAAACCCATTTATTGCTGAAAGAGAGTATCTCACATTTATAAATTACATGAATTGCATTTTTTAAACATAGAAAGTAGAGATGTTAATAGATTCAAAACATTAATGTAAACAGCAATATAAAAATAGCAACTTTCCTCCTGTGCAGTCTTAGTGCTGACATTTATCTTTAGTATGTATAACTGGTATATAAAAGCTGAACTCATTCTTATTTATTAATTTAAGCAGATTCATTAATAAACTGCTATGCTGCACTGGATGGCTGAAGCTGAAAACAGTTGTTTTCCCAGAGGAGCTTATAATTTTGTTGAATAGAGCATCTAGCTTTCAGGAAGATTCCCTGACCATCACTGACTCTCTAGGAGACACAGTGCTAGCATTGAGACGTGATTGCTTCAGATTCCTTTCTACTCAATAGTGACAATCTAGTGATCCACTTGATGCGACCGTCTAGAGAACAGTGCAAGGGATTCAAATAATTGGGTGGAAATTGAGAAAGGAGAGATATATCTTTTCCCCCAGGTAAAAAATCATATTGATTACTCTTTTTATTTTTATCCACTTATTTCAATTACATCATTCTTCGTAACAAGGGCAAACTTTGGCTTAAGGTAAGTAGCCTGTTCAGCCACAGACAAAAACTAATAGCCACAAAAAAAATTCTTGATATACTCACACTAAAGACTATGGCGATGTTTAATCCCTGACACTCGACATCTGCATGGCTTTAAGGTTAAATAATGGCCTAAGATAGTTCAAACACAAAGTTTAAACTCCCAAATGCCAGACGAGTGCTAAGGTAATGAGCGAAATTTGTAGTGGAAACATCATTTACACTGAGAGATTAATGAACTGGAGATTTTGAGTTGAACAATTGGGTCACCTAGGACTCCTCTGGGTGCTATAACAAAAACAATTTCCTTCAAGGGTAAAAGACAAAAGGAATGATTTATAAAGGAGGATATACATGAGACCCAAGTCTGAAAGGCCACTATCCCTAGGGGTCCAAGCACCCTTCCCTGCTGTTAGCTTTCTGCTCATGTCAGTGGCCGTGCTGCTTTCTGGTCTCATTTCTGACACGCTTGATTCTCTTGTCCATCTCTGGACTGTATTATCTGGGATCATAAGGCCCAGTTCACAGAAGTAAATAAATTATTCTCTCTCTCTCCTTTGCCTTAGGTCAGATTCCCTGAGAGTTCTGGTGCTCTCATGTCACAGGACATCCCAGTGGGATACTTTGGCAGTGCTTGAAATGCATTTAAGAAATTTTAGGATATACTGTGTCCAGTTAAATTTGAACCTCTGGGATTGTCCTGGAGTATCAGCATCTTTAAATTTCATGTGTTCCCACAGGACCTAAAGTTGAGCACTGCCACATGGGAATGAAAAATATCACATGACAGAACAGAATTACGGGAATTTCTACTGTGATGCACAATGGTAACATTGTGAATACGGGCCATTGTGAGCTGCACAACATTACAAAGGTCAACTAACAGTTCTGCAGAGTCAGATAGTTTTGAAAAGTAACTTGTTGCATAGTGAACTTAATTCTAAATTGAATATAAATTTTACTACCCAGGTGCAATGGAAGTCTCTTAATTTTTTTCTAAATAACTTTTATGGATAAATATGACGCAAGCACCAACTAACTAATTGTACAGCAAGGTGAAAATCAATCTGTCGTTACTGAGACTTTCTCCCTCCTTCTATCACAATCATTTCCTTCAGTCTGTGCCATTTGGAGAGCACCGTTGCTCTTACACGCTAAGGATCTAGCCCTTGAGAAGCACCCCTAAGCCCTTCTTTTCAGATAGCCTCCAGGCTCGTGAAGCAAATCTTGTAGTCTGAAGTGGTTCTTCAGTAGATAATAGGAATATTTAAATGAATTACATTAATAGGGGAATGTAAACTCCAGTAAAAGGAGGTAATATTTCTACACTTGCATTGGTTAACTGTTATTCACCATAGGTAGATATAACTTTTGCAAATGCAGCATAGAATGTAAAGCAAACACTAAACATACTATATTGATGTGTACGTTAACAGCCATTGTAGATCAATCCAAAGAGAATGTAATGTTTGTGTACTGAGGACAGCTTCTAGATAACAGTAATTGCTATTCATAATTGACCCAGAATTTTATGCCTTTTTTTACTTTTCTCCAATCTTCTCTTGGGTACTTTGGTTGCTCTTTCAACAGCAACAGCAAACTCTACTGTATTAGTCAACAGATGAAAATAAATCAGTTGACATATCTTTAGAACTACATATCAGTTAGTATGTCTGCCCACATTGAAAAACATGTCTCAAATTGATATTTAAAAGTAAGGACAAAAATTATTAGTAGCTAGCTATTAAAATAGCTAATTTATGAATTCTATTCTTGACATTTTTGGAAAGAGATATAGAGTTGGGAGACAATGTAGAAGACAGTCAACTTATCGTACTAACTCATCTTGGCAAATTCATAAAGAAAAAGCTTTATTAATTGAGTTGGATGTTTCAGGTAAATTATCTGATTTTCATGTCCTTGGGCTTATTGATGCTGAATGGTTTGTGGCTCCCTTCATTAATATATTATGATACTTTTTAATACATGCTTTATATATGCTTTTTCTTTTCCCACAGAGACAACAGGCATGTATCAAGACCTAAGTAATAATGTGCAAAGGACCTTTGGAAATGAAGTACCTGCAATACAGAATGGAACAGGGCAAAAACAGAGAAGATAACCCAAGAAAAGAAAGGGAAACTATCCAAAATCACAATGTATCTTAGCAGAAACATAAGGGGCATTCATAATTTACTAGCAAAACATAACTTAGCATCTAGATCCAACATACAAAGTTGATCATCGGCAGGCTTGGAAGGTACCCCTGGGCTCAGGAATCTTTCACCTTTAGTTGCCTGGATGGAGTTGATTGTATTACCATCCTGTCTGATTTTTCTTTTATCTGTTGACTATTCAGTATTAGGTCTAATCACCATGGCTCATTCTTGCATCTATGTCACATGCATCCATAGCAAACATCCACTTAGTCTTTGACAAACACTGGAGATAATGGTGCGTTCTCCCCATGCAACAAACTGTCTCTATATGTGTGGTAGAGCAGTGCATTCTTCCCATGAAAAACTGAAGCAATAGACACTAGTCTTCTCTAGATATCCAGATGTCCTTTTAAGCTCTAATGACCCAAAACAAGTTTCTTCAGTGGTTGCATGGAGATATTTGTCTAGACTTTAGATAAAAGACAGACATCTGTCTTATCTCATGGGCATTTGAAAAGACCTGGAACTGAAGAAACCAACCCCTTGCTAGCAATCAACCTTTTGTCTCTAATTCTTTACCCTGTATCTTAAACCTGTTTTACAATTCCTATTAGGTTGCACAGCTGAGTTTACAAAAATAGGTTATACTTGTAACCTTTTTCACTTGTTCTACATAATGACCTTACATCACACATTGAGACGTGATGCCTATTTTTTTCATTTATTAATTTTTAAAAATATTTTAAAATTTAGAGATAATTCTATGCTGCAAGCTTGTATAAGAAATAACACAAAAACTCTCAAGAACTCTTCATTCATTTTTTATTCATGGTAGCAACTTGAATAAATGCAGTATATCGTGACAACCGAGAAATTTATGTTGATAACATCTAGTCATTTGGATTTTATCTGTTTCACATACATCCATTTGCATGTGTGTTTAGTTCCATAGATATTTATTGCATATGTAGATTCATGTTGCCACTGCTAGTCAAGGTCCAGAAGAATTTCATCACAGAGATCCCTCATGTTATATTTTCATGACCACAACCAACAATCTCTCTCTCTTCCTCCCTAAACATTACAACATTGTCAGGTAGCTAACCTGTTTCTCCATCTCAAAAATTTGTCATTTCCAATTAAGCTATTAAAATGGAGTCCTATAGTGTGAAACTTTCTGGAGTTGTCTTTTTTCGTGTAATGTAATCTCCTTGAGATCCAAACCAGTTATTGCACTTATTGCTAGTTCATTCCTGTTTATAAATGACTATTATTCCATAGATACAGATCTATCATATTCTATTTTGTCATTTACCTTCTGAAGGACATCTGGACTGCTTATAGTTTGTTATTATCATAAATAAAGCTTCTAGGTACATTCACATAAATATTTGCATTATGAATACGAGTTTTCAGTTCTCTGCTTTCCCAAAGGTTTAATTTCTAAGACATATGGTAATCACATATTTAGTTAGAAACCATCATGTTCTTCCAGAGTACTGTTTCATATTCCCAACAGCAGTGATCCAGGGCATGCAGTAGCTCAGCTCCTCTCTCATGGAGGAAGGAGAGAATCTCACACTATCACTTTCTGTCTGCTTGATGCTAGATACTGTGGAGTGTAGTTCAACCTTCCATCGGCCCAATGACAGGGATTGGGTGAGCTATGAATTGCAGCTCTGATTAGCCCCACCTTACTGGATTTCTTTAAAACTTGTTCCTACCAGTAGGTGGGAGTGGAGACTCAGCTCATTTCAACTAGTAAGGGGAAGGAAAATTAGCTCCTAACATACAGTTGATCCTTGCATCTGCAAGAAGCGGTAGGGTTAGAGGTTGGAGGTGTTGGGCAATGATCAGCTTGTCTCCTTACTAAAATATTTCTCCCTCCTAAAATGTGGAGGGTGGAATGGCCTGGCGGGGGTGCACTGTTTCCTCTTTTGTTTGGCTGGAGTTAGGTGGGTATTGCCAAACAAAGTTGTACTGTTCTGTTACTGTATGAGTTAACTGGTCTCTGGTGTGCAGAAACTGTTCTATCTTGGAGAACTTTTTGTTCATGTCTCTTAGCACTTCTATCCTGTAGACTCTTGTAGAGTTTGGTTTAAAATATATGGGAGGCAATAAGGAAACCTCGAAAATCTCACTTCAGAGTTATTCCTCAGGGTTCTAGACTTAGGCAGGTCTCATTATTTCCACCTCTAAGAGACTCTCTATGCTTGTTTGTTGTGTTTTTTTTTATTTTTTCTTTTTTTCTGGATTTTTAGTTAAGAGAATAGTCTTGGAAGATGGGGCTCTTCTCGTATCCTGGACTACAAATAAGAAGAGATTTTTCTATTATTGCTGTTTTAACCAATTTCACCCCCCACACTCCTCTACCAACTCCACTTCCTCTTTTTCCTTCTTCTATTCTTACTGGTTTTGTTTTATCATTGTCACATCAAAAGGGCAGAATTTAACTAATGGGATCAAATGGCATTATTACTACTAAGATAAACGTTGAAAGTTATTACGACCTGAGAACTACATAGAATCTACATGATATCTAAACACTTGTTATTTTAAAATGTACATTTTTATAATCACAATATTTTAAAGAGTACATTGAATATGACCTTGCAGTTAATGTGCACTCGTGCTTTTATAGTAAATTATTTTAAACTATAGGAAATATCAAAGACTTTCATCTATAGTCACTGAGGTATTTTACCCTCTTCATGCACCCTTATAACACCCCTGCCCAGGAGTTCTAAGGACTCAAAATTCTATTTCAAAATATGATGAGCTATAATGTAATAATATAGCAATGATGCTTAACATTTTATTTTATCTTATTTTTATTTTTATTTTTTTGATACCGGGGATCAAACTCAACCTTGCACTTGCCAGGCAGGTGCTTAGGTCACTGAGCTAAATCCCTGGCCCTATTTTTTGAGACAGGGACTCACTATGCAGTTCAGGCCGGCCTTGAACTCACTTTGTAGCCCAGACTGGTCTCTATCTCACAAGGATCCTCATGCCTCAGCCTCCTAAGTGCTGGGATTAAAGGCGTGCGCCACCATGCCTGGTCAATGATGCTGAACATTTTAGAGCTTTCAATGATAACAAACAGCCTGCTGTATACCATAGGCTCACCACCTCTGTAATTATAACATGCTAATATTATAAATATAATATTAACATTTTATTAATTTTTATGTTAAAATGATGCAGATCTGGCCAGGAGAGCTGATTACTGTGTCCTTTTGACGATTCTATTAGATGTTTCAATGTAGCTAGTACTTTGACTGCTTGAGACTTGGAAAGACCTGTTTATCCAAAGAGATTTTATTTTGGATTTTAGTAGAAACTAAGAATGAAAAAGTTCCATATTGCATACAGTTGGTTTTTAAAATTCAGAGTGAAGGACTGTTTCTGGAGAATTCAGATATTAGCATGAATTCCTTCTATCTTATTTTTATAAACCTATTCTGGTTTTCCAAATTTGTTTTTATTAATTCATTTTTTAAGGCTACAATTCCTCATTTCGGTTTTTCCTTCTAGAATGGTTTGGAAATTATGAATTCTTTCCACAGCTTTTTTTCTACTTTGTTAGCAGTTAATCTTACATTTTAAGTGACTTGCTTAATTTAACAGAGGGTATAATATGTCAATACATTTCTTCCCTCCAAAGAATAGTAGTTCCTTTTAATACCTTCAATCCATTAACTCTCCCGATGATTTAGGTGCTGGTTTATTTCTAATTTTCATATTTTCTTCACTCATTATTATATTACTAATTTTAATTCCTTATTGCATCTCTAATTTCTAGAGTAATTTTTTATCTTCAAAGAATATATTCAATTATTACTTTTAAACTGAATTTTGTCAAGAGTAAGATGCTTCCCTTTTTGGTGGGCTTCATCACTATTTGTCCCTCTGTTCGTAAAAAAACAAATGCTTCTTATTTACAGTTCTAGATTTCCAGTAATTTTCTTTAATAAATAGTATATTCTACTTGCTTTTGGTGCCTATATGTATTATAGGAAGTTCATTTAAATACTACTGTTCTCACTGGGAGTGGTGGTACATGCCTATAATCAGATCACTCTGGAGGCTGAGGCAGGAAGATTGTTATTAGTGTGAGGTCAGTCTGAGCTACATAGTGAGTTCAGAGTCAGTCTGAAATATATATCAAAGCCCTATCTCAAAAAAAAATCTATTTTTAATAAAGTTTTGTATCTTGTCTCTGGACTTATAATAACTTCTATTTGTCTTTGGTGTTTTGGACTTTAAAAATGTTCATAGGTATGAACTTATTTTTATTCATTGTTTTTGGAAACTATTGGTATTCTCAAATATGTGAGCAAGTATTTTTTTTTCTTTCTTTTTTTTTTTTTTTTTTTGCTGCACAGGGGATTGAATTCACAGTCTTGCGCCTGTCAGACAGGCGCTCAAGTCACTGAGCCAAACTCCCAGCCCAAGTATTTTTCTTTACTAAGAAGTTTATAAGCCCTTATTTCTTCAAATAATGCCTCTAGCTATGTTTTATAACCTTAAAGATTTCTGAATTGCAATTTAATTTTGCATTAAACATTTTTAATTTCCAACATTTTTACTTTCTTTCACACATACCATTTGAAAAATAATTTCATCATATACAATTTTTTAAGATTTATCTTCCAATCTACTATTTATCTGTTCAGTTGTATACAGCCTGCCATTGACACTTGTATGGAATGTTTAATATTATTATATTTTCAATTTTAAAGAGTCTCAGAAAAATATATATCCAAGTGTCACATCTTATTGATGGGATTTAGAAAGATTTACTTTCTCCTTCGACTTTTTATGATGTCCTAATTTGTAAAAGAAACATGTGTTACTTTTTAGAACACAATAAATGAGAAGATAGTATACTAATGACAATGAGAATCATAATTGTGCTTTCTTCTAATTGCTTTGTAATTTGTTTGATATTTTTCTAGTTCCTTAAAGTTAAAAGTAAGCCCACTAATTTGAAAATATCAACTTTTCTCTAGGTAATTTTTAACTGGCAGGTGTTATATTTTAATTTTCATTCAAATCAAACACTGTAATTTTCCTTTTGATTTTTTTAATTAAAAAATTTTCCCTTCAATGAACGAAGAAAAACTAAGCAGTATAAGTTAAACAAATTAATATACAAAGGTATCCTAAAATATTTTTGTAACACTGGAATAGAGATCTTGAAGAATTATTTGAACTCTACACTTTTTATTTTATAATCTTATATAAGAAAAACCACGTATATGTGTGTCTGACTTACTTTGCTTAACATTATGTTTTCAAATTGCATCCATTTGCCTAAAAATGCCTCAATTTTTTATATTTCTTTATGACAGGCTAGTATGCCACCATAAGTAAATGCTACATTTTCTTTTTCTACTCCTCTGTAGATGGACATATACACTATTTCCAAGACTTAGCTGTTATAAATGTACTCCTATAAAAATTGGTGTGCCTATATCTGTATAATATGACTTTAACTTTTTTTGGTTGATAAAAAAGTTAAAAAGTGTATACTTCAGTGAAATAGAATTCCTAATTTTAGTTTTTTGAGGACTCTCCACAATGATTTCCATAGTGGTTGTACTAATTTATGTTCCCACCAAAAATATAAAAGAGCTCTTTCTTCCCCTACTTCCATGCCAACACTTATTATTTGAGTTTTTATAAAAGTCATTTTTTCTGGAGTAAGATGTTATCTCATTTTAGTTTTAATTTGTATTTCTCTGATGGCCAACAATGTTGAACATTTTTTTTTGTGTATTTATTGGCCATTTGTACTACTTCAGAGAAGTAACTATTCATTTTGTTTGCCCGTATTTTGATTTGGTATTTCATTCTGGGGAGTCTAAATGTTTTTGAGTTCTTTATATAATCTAGATAGTCATTCTCTGTCCAAGGAAGAGCTAGAAAAATTTCTTATCCTATCCTATAGGTTATCTCTTCACTCTTTTGGCTATTTCCTTCACTGTGCAGAAACTTTTTAATTTGATCCCATTTGTTGATTCTCAGTATTATTTCTTGGTGCCACTGGAGTTCGTTCAGAATATCCTTTCCTACATCTATGTCTTCAGGAGTTTTACTACGGTATTTATTGTCCAGAAGATGAAATGTTTCAGTTTTAACATTTGAAACTTTGATCCACCTTTATTTTAGTTTAGTATATGGTGAACTATATGGGTCTAGACTCAGTCTTCTGAAAGTGGATATCCAATTTTCCTAGCACCATTTATTAAAGAGACTATCTTTCGTCCAGTATATGTTTTTGGCCCCTTTTTGAAAGATTAAGTGGTTGTTTCTGCCTCCTCTCTTCTGTTCTGTTGATCCACATGCTTGTTTTTGCGCCAGTACCATGCTGTTTTAATCATATCAGCTTTTTAGACAAACTTCAAATCTGTGATTGTGATGCCTCCTGCTTTACTTTTATTACCCAGAATTGTTTTTGCTCTTCTGGTGCCTTCTGATTCCATGCAGTGTTTAGGGTTTGTTTCCTCTTGGTCTGTGAGGAATGTGGTTGATAGTTTGATTGAGATTGGGTTAAATTTGTATACCAGCTTAAGAAATATAGTTATTTGGATTATATTGTTTATGCCTATCCAGAAACAGGAGATAGCTTTCCATTTTCTGATATCCTCCTTGATTTCCTTTTTCAGAGTAAAGTAAGTTTCTTTGTAGCAGTCTTTCACTTCCTCGGATAGGTTCTGACATATTTAATTTTTCCTGATGTTATTGTGAATGGTATTGTTTGACTAATTTTTTCTCAGTGAATTAATTATTAGTATATAGGAATGCTACTGATTTTTGTTGTTGTTGTTTTTGTTCTTGTTGTTTTGAGACAGGGTTTCACTATGCAGTTGAGGTTGGCCTTGAACTCATTTTGCAGTCCAGGATGGCCTCAAACTCACAGGGATCCTTCTGCCTCATCCTCCTGAGTGCTAGGATTACTAGTGTGTGCCACTGCACCTGGCCTGCTATTGACTTTTGTGTGTTTATTTTTATCCTAACACATTTCTAAGTTTGGTTATTAATTCTAGGAGTATTTTGGTGGAATTTGTGAGGTCATTAAGTAGAGGATGTAGTCATCTGTGAACAGTGATACTTTGACTTCATCCTTTCCTCTATATATCCCTTTTATTTCTTTCTCTTGCCTGATATTCCTTGATAATATTTCCAGGAGTATATTAAACAAGAGTGGTGATAGTGGAAATCCTTGTCTTGTTTCTGATTTGAGTGGGAAAGCTTTCGGTTTTTCCTCATTTAATATAATGCTGGCAGTATGTTGATCATCAACTTTTTAAAATCTGATTGCAAAAAGCTCCTTTTGTACTCATTTTCTTCAGGGCTTTTATCATGAATAGATATTGGATTTTTGTGAAAGGCTTTTTCTTTATCTTTTTAAAAATGATCGTGTTAGTTTTGTCCTCACTTCTTGTGGTCATTAAAACTGTTGCTTCAACTTGAGTAAGCGAAGTCTAGCTGATCAGTCAGCATAGTTCTGGGTGTGGATGAATGATGAATTTACTGAAGAGGGAACACCCTCCCGCAGTGTGAGAGATAACAACCAATAGGCTTGCAGCCTGAATGGAATATAAAGAGAAAGAAGGAAGCTTGGCTTTTCTTCCTTTGGAGGAGCTCCAGTCTTTGTCATCACCTTTGGAGATCTGTCTTCAGGCTTTGAGTGCAGATTTATTGCTGTTCCCACAGTTTTCAGACTTCAAGTGCAAACCCTTTGGCTTCCCAATACAGACTCCAATGAGACTCTGCAGTGAGTTCCAGGTCTTTCACCATTGACTGGATTGTTTGTCTCTCCAGCATGCAGACAACCCTTTTGCATTCTTCCACACCTGACTCTGCAGGCAGTCACTGCAAAACTATCTTATAAAACAGACACAGATACAGACACACACACACACACACACACAAATATAGACACAGACACAGACACACACACACACACATACACACACACATATATATGTATACACGCATATTCACACATGCACACTATATATATATATATATATATATATATATATATAGACATTACTCTAGGGAACTCTAACTGATACACTTCTGCTTATGTGATGAATTACATTCATTGATTTGTCTATGTTAAATCATTGTCATTTCTCACATCCTTGGGTTGAAATCTGCTTAGCCATGTTGCATGGTCTTTTTGATTTGTTTTGTTCTGCTTTCAGTATCCTCCTGACTTTTGCATCTATGTTTATTAGAGAGGTTGACCTGTACTTCATTTTTTTTTTTTGGATGGACCCTAGTTTTGTTTTGGGTTCAGAGTAATACTAGCTTTCAAGGATGATTTTAGGAGTATTCCTTCACTCTGCATTTCATTAAAGATTTTGAAGAATATTGAAATTAGATGTTTCCTGAACTTCTAATATTCAGCTGTGAATGCATCTCATCCTGAGTTTTCTTAGTTGGTAGTTTTTTATTATTATTATTATTACTGTTTCAACTTCATTGCTTGTTATTGGATTATTCAATATTTTTAAGCCTTCTTAGTTCATTCTTGGTAATTCATATGTATCTAGAAATTTCTCTGTTTCTTCTGAGTTTTCTGATTTTTTGGCAAATAGGTTCCTGAAGTATCCACTAGTAATTTTAAGGATTTTGACAATATCCATAGTGATTTCACCTTTTTCATTTCTAATTGCACTGGTTTGTGTCATTCTTTTTCTTTTTTGGTAAGATTAGCCAAGGGTTTGTCTATTTTGTTTATTCTTTCATAAAAACAACTCTTTGATTCATTGATTCTTTGTACTTTTTTAGCCTCAATTTCATTAATTTCCACTCTGATCTTCATAATTTCCTTTCTTATACAACCTCTGTATTTGTATTCTTATTTTTCTAGGACTTTGAAGTGCATAATTAGGTTATTTATGTGTGCTCACTATGTTTTTCTGATGTGGCAATTCACAGCATAAACTTGCTTCATATAATTGCTTTTATTGTCTCCCATAAGTTCTTGTATGTTGTACTGGTTTTATCATTTAATTCTAAGAACTGTCATATTGTCATATTTCTTCCTTAATTT